>VNJY01001106.1:0-82149 GCA_008042715.1 Drosophila bocki
CGCCCGATCCGGCCCGTTCCGACATATATAGCAGTGAGAGTATATAGAAGACTATATGCAAAGTTTCAGTCAGATAGCTTTAAAACTGAGGGACTAGTTTGCGTAGAAACAGACAGACGGACAGATGGACAGACGGACAGACGGACAGACGGACATGGCTAGATCGACTCGGCTGTTGATGCTGATCAAGAATATATACACTTTATAGGGTCGGAAACGTCTCCTTCACTGCGTTGCAAACTTCTGACTGAAATTATAATACCCTGCAAGGGTATAAAAATATTTTTAAGTCAAGAGAAATACATTATGAAGATTAATCTATGCATAATACATTCAAATAGATTGCATTAACATGTTTCATAACATTTGGCAGAAATCAGCAATAATTTTAGATAGTGCAAACCAAGAATTATAGGATTCATATTTTGTAAAATTAAAATAAAGTTTTGGCACATGGCTCAGAGAGCTTCCAATGTTTTACATATTATATCCAAGTTGGGTTATAATCGGAGTACCATATATCTACATTGATATGTTCATACATAGCCACCATATAAAAAATAGTTTAATTAGTTTAATAGTTAAATAATGAAACAATTATTCGTCAGATACTTTGCATTCATCACATAAAAAAATACCTAAAATTCCTAAAAAGTTCACAAAGCTTCGGATACCTCTTAATGGAGGGACACTTAACTGTAGCTTTCTCAATTGTATACAAATAGGATATTCAAAGGTTTGATTTTATTTTAGAAAGTCCAAGTCGGGTCAGCAAAAGTATTTGTTTTTATTTAGGGCAACATTTGTTAAGGGCAAAAGACTCCTTCAGCAAGTTGAAGCTAGTTTCCCTACTAGCTCTCGGCAACATTACATCACATCAAAGAGGCAAAGGCGATTGTGTTACCGTGTTCAATATAAATATAAGTCGACATACCAAAAGGCCTCGTGCACTGAGCGTTAACATCCTGCTTGATATTGGTTCCTTTATTTCCCTTGCCGTTTGTGAGGCTGTAATCCTGTTTGTTCGCAAGGACGATGCTCGACTTGCTGCTGCTCCACTCGACCCGGAACTGGCTTGGAATCCTAGGTGGAGCTCACTCCCGGTCCCAATTATTTTCCTTCTTTGCGTGAGGAACTCACACATAAAGGCAGTCATTATTTATGAAACGTAGTACATGTGGATAGGGACTTAATTGCGTTCGGTTTCCTTTCGTGTTCAACACATCAATCGGATCTGTTTTGTGGAAGAGGTGTGCTATAACCTTCACTTCACTTAGCTTGGACAAAGTGGAGCACTAATGGATTTGAGGATAGTGCAGCCGGCAATTGTCACCTGCTGGGCGAGATTAATGGCTCCGGCCGGAGCCGCCGATTCATCCAACAGGCCTGCGAAATGTCTTCCCATCAAGTTCCATTTCGCGTGAAATATTCATTGCAATTTGCACTCCGTCTCGGTTTTCCCGTGCGCTTTTTTTGGACCGGCGCCCGAAACTGAACCGACCCGGGGTTAACGCTCAACTAATCACCAGCCGTGGCCAGCCGGCAGCTAATAAACCTCCGGGAGAGAGGCCTGCCCACTTGCTGATAAATGGGTTTTTGATTAATGCCGAGCGCGATTGATTTTCGGCCACGGAGCAGCTGAGCCAGCGGTTTAGCCCGTTTCGGAGGCGGAAAAATGTGCGGATGTATGCCATCTGACACTCGTCTTTGGGCGATGGCGGGTGTATGTGGACGAGGACGAGGAAGTGCAGGCATCAGCAGTGGCCTGCATTCATGATTTACCGCCTGGTGTAGCTTCCCGGTGGCTGGAGCTCTCCCTTTCCCGGCGGTCATTTATCAACCGCCCACTGGGGAAGGTCAAAAACTATGCCATGCGCCCGAGTCTAAAAGTATGAACAATTGGCCTGGCTTAAATTGCACGCAATCAAAAATAAGTGGGGAAAAGACCAGATCCCACAAAATGGTTTTAGGCAATTATTAAATTAGGGATAAGCTCTGCCAGTTTGCTGAAAAATAAAATGTAAGTCGAAGAAATCCTTTTTAAGCAGACTAAACAAGCGAATCCACTAGGCTGATGTACGTATGTTTTTGTTCCCAAATATATATATAATATATACGTAAGGATATCCAACGCCAGAGCACAGAAAACCAAACCACATGCCAACCCTGCATTTTCTAGCCCAGCCTTATGCACTAGAGTATGCAATAAAACTCTCATTAATTTCACAGCACAACCGCAATGATGTTGCTGCCAAGCACATAGCACACTTAAAAGTGCTGGAAGTTGATTTTATTATTCCTAAAGAAGGGTGAATATGCTTTAATAAAAATAGTAACTTTTAACAATAGGCTTTGAAGTGAAAAATATACATAGAAGTGACCATAATGGCTTATTGTGACGAGTTACAGCCAACTAGAGGGATAGGTATTGTAAGCTTTCATACTTTGAAAACAATAAATAACGTAAACACAGCTGGCAGTTTATAAACCTTAACAGTCTGCAATTATTTAACTTATAAATAAATAAATGAGGTTGCCAGGGTATTCTAAGCTTCGCTTCCAGAAGGGAGATTCTAGCCACCATCAAATGATTTTTTAATTTTATGAATTGTTTACATAGACAATGTACTTGGAAAATATTCTATTAAAATTAAATTTTCTTTGAAATGATGACTTCCAGTAAAAAAAAGAGCCGAGCGCTGGAAAGGAGAGGCAATAAAATCCAATGTAATAAAAGCCATACATAAAATCTATGAAAGGGAGTAAGTATCAGCAAACATTGTGCGCAATACACTCGCAAATTGTGCTTGCCAAGATTTGTGTGCTCAAATGGCTGGAGACGTCGTCAATGGAACCACCAAATCTGACTCAGGGCCAGCAACAATCTTTGCATTTTGCATTCGCCTTCCATTGCGACTGCTGCTGGCGCCAGAATCGAGGAGCAATCGATGCCATCCTCATAGTCCGTCCTAACCCCCCGAGAACCACACATTTTTTTTATAGCTACTAAGTAGTTCAGGGAATCCCTTGTTTGAAATTCGGCTGAAGAAAGTGAGGCGACTATTGGGCATAGGGTCACGTAGTAGCCGAAATCCTCAGGATGGGGCAGCATTAGGAACTTCCGGCAGCCCAAGCCGATTTTTTATAGTTTCTTTTGCCATAGTTATGATAAATGAAAAGCAGTTGCAAACAGATGTTTGTGATAACTACTCACACCCAGCCCAGATTCGTACCGGTCTCCAGCTCAGTCAGCTCGAACTATAAGTTTGTGAAAAATGAGTCCAGATGATTATTTGATGGAAGCTTCACCGCGTTAGAGCTGCTATCAGAAGCCATTACTTATACTCTTACAAAAGAGTGTAGAAAGAGATCCAAATAGAAGTAAACTCTTGACACCAACTGAATTGAAACTAAATTGTAAAGAAGCTAAGACTTCATGATATGTAAAGCATCTCAAGTGTAGCTTAGGCACATTTCCTCTATTTATGTGCGGTCCTCGCGGAAAACTCATTTTGGAACTTAAATTACACAAATTCGAAGGCATAACTTTTTAAACTGGGTCCCACTTCCATGATGTTCGATTCTTAGGCGCCTCGCCCACAAAGCAATAGCCGACGGGCTTGCAATGAATCTTCAAAGACGCTTCCAAGAAGGTCCTAGCCGAGGGTAGCCGCAACAACACCCACTTCGGGGGTGGCGAGGTTAAGGACAGACAATCGAGTGGCGGGAAAGGGCTGACGGCGTACAAAGCGAGGCCTCTCCAAATATTCCCGCTATTCCCTCGTCCTCTTTATTATTTCATATATTTTCACTTATTTCTGGCTGAAAATTGGCCTGGCCAGGCACTTTGAACTTAGACAGACAGCAGGGCGGGCCATGGCTTCAGTCCTCGGCGCAACTGAACAATGAAGGCCAACGCAATTACTGAAGTGGATAATTAGAGTTTGACGTGGGCTGCAAGGAGGCGATGAGGGCTCGCTTAAATATGTGACTGAATAAATATTGAGGTAAGTTTATACAACAGAAAGCAATTAAAGGCACTTCATTCGGACAGCCAGTATGCTGGCCTTTTTATGCCCCCGAAGATGATATGTACACACCCAAACGGAAGCAATTCATTTTCACTTCCGCATGCATTCCAAGTTTAATAATTCTTAAGCTGTGAATGGCATCTCATCCTAGCCTTGCGGGTCTGTGGAATGCCTTGAGATTTAAAATTTAATTAAAATTTCACAAGCAAAGTGACAGAATCATTTTCGGCATAAAACTTTGAGGCAAAACAAAAGGCAGAGCGGCGCCCTTATCTCAAGTCAGCCAAAGAATAAGCCCACTGGGATATTTAGTCCAGGCCTACGGCATTGTCCACTTTGTTAGCCCCCTCGCAGATTAATAATTCAAAGGGAATGAAAAGCAATTTTAAAATGATGAATTTGAAATTCTTAAATCTTATTAAACACATTGTATTAGACTTGGGTTTGCTTAGGGATCTATATATGTAAGCATTTCATATTCATATCATTTCGATTTGAATAATTTATCTTCTAAACTGAAGATGATGTTTCTTTCTTGTCTTTAAGTTTTTGTTTCTAACACAAAATTCTTAAGATATAAATAGCAATTTTCTTGTTATTGGATGAACTTTTTAATGATGTAGAATACGGCTGCTTTAACTAATACATATTATTGATTCAGTAAAAAATTTCAAGAAACAATTTATAGTTTCATTTAAAATGATCTTATTATCTTATTTTATTGTAATATTATGATACAAAACTAAATTAAAAGCGAAATGTAATTTAATTAATACAAATATCATGTGGGTTTCATCTTAAAAATAAGTTTTTTCTTAATTTTAAATTATTTTTCAAATAAATAGGCAATTATAAATCACATAGTAAGGACTAAACACTGGCAACCTTTACTGACTACCTGGACAATTCCAACGCTCATTGTAGAAACGTTTAAAAAATGCAATGGAGTAAAGGATGCATATTGATGAATTAGCAAACCAACCCCCTACCTATCATGACTATGACAGCTTTATTGACCGGATAGACCGATTCGGGAGATTTCCAAACCTTAACTCGATTAAGTAAGTCCTTAAGAAGCAGACGGATAGACGGTAAGGTCTACTTTGAAACTCCTGGCCATGTTCAAGGCTCAAGAACATTCTTCATACGATCAAAAATTTCTCGCTTAATGCGGCATGCATTTCAGATCAAAATTGTCATACCCTGCAAGGACAACGGCTCATTTAGTAAGCAATGGCAATACATTTTTCAGGAGTTCCACAGGAGTACACCTAAAAAACCGAATGGGGCTAGTCTTGAGTATAATTCCGAATACCTGCATAGGCATGTGGCTCAGATGAGGGGACCGGCGTGCTTCTTCTGGCCCTTAAGCACCCTCCGATTGTGGGGCATTGCATAGCAAAGCTTACTCCAAAAGAGCGGATCGCCCCATTTGAGGTAGGTGTTCAGCTTGAGGTACGCCCGCAGCTCACTGTCTATGCCGTTCATGTGCTCCAGTTCACGGTAGAGGATAATGATGATGCGCTTGCGTTTGTCCTGCAACGTGGCCTGGTAGGCGATGCGAAACTCCATGCGGGCCCACACCGAGTCGATAAAGTGCTGCGACAGCACGATGATCACACGCTTCGAGTCGTCCACGGTGCGGACAATCTGCTCCGGAATGCAGTCGCCCACCAGCCAGTCGCGGTCGTGTAGGCAGAGGCGGAATGGGTGCGGACCGCTCTCCAGCTTCGGTAGGAGCTTGCTGATCAGCTCCTCGTCCTTGTGCGAGTACGAGATGAAGGCGTCGTAGGTCTTATCCTTGTCCAGTTCCTCCTCTGACACCCACCACAGGCACAGGTTGTTGTTGTACATCCAGATCTTCAGCTCCTGCTGGAACATCAGGTAGAACACCGTCAGCAGGCACCCAATGATCACCAGGCCGCCGATTACGCAGCTGATGAGCAGGACGTACGAGGGACACAGCTCGAAGGCCTCCATCCGCTGGAGAGCCTTCTTCTGCTTCGTGCACATCACATCCGCGATGTCAATCACCCGTTGGGGATTGGTCCGCACAAAAAATAGGAGAGGCAGGGCGGCGCAGTCACAGGAGATGGGGTTCCCCGAGAGCGACAACGTCATGGTGTTGTTTGCCTGCTGCAGGAACTCCACGAACTCCTCGCTGACTTCGTTGATTAGGTTGCGACGCACGTCCAGATGGGTGAGGTTGTCGGGGAGCTGGGCACCAGATCCCAGACTGGTCAGCTGGTTGTCCGAGAGAAAGAGGCCACTCACATTCGCGTAGCCCCTGTGCTCCCCGACAGTGGGCAGCCGGTTAAGGCTGTTGTTTCCCACCTTGACCACTGTGCTGACCAACGTGGTGCGCGGCAGGACCGGGAGCTCCTCGATGCTGGTGCCCCGGCAGTCCACGATCAGGTTTTTCACGTTCCGCTGCACCCAGCAGATGCAGCGAGGGTCGCACTGCCACTCCGCCGACTTGTACTGGCAAGTCTCGTCGTTGGTGCAGACCACCGCCTCGTAGCTCATAAGGAGAGTGGCCCCGTAGAACTGGGTGTTCACCATCTCGATGTAGTTCAGACTGGGCACGTCCCGGAACACGTTGGGCGACATTGCCGTCAGGGAGTTCTTGTTGAGCCGCAATACATTCAGCGAAGCCAGAGCTGCGAAAATGGTGCTGCAGGTTGGAGGTCAGAATAATTAGAAAGCGTTTAGGTCAGGGCGAGTGGGGCCATCGAGATCTATCACTAACTAACTAACTGCAAACTGATGTACATTTTAAGGGTATCTACATATCTGAAGCTATTTTATTTACATTTTTTAAATGTATTTCGGGACTTTTTTCTATAGTATTTCTAAATATGCCCAAGGTAATGATGAATTCAAAGGGATCTAAGGAACCAGGTTTTTGATATATAACAACGATACAATTTTGAATTAATTATACACAATGTTACCACGGATTTTATGTCTAAAATATATATATGGGCATCATGATACAAAATATAAAAATATCTTACAATTTTTAAAGAAAGAAACTAAGTAGGTAAGCTTGAGCTAAAATTGGTTTCTCAGATTACAATAAAAAAATAAATGCAACGCTTTACGCAAATTTCTGTGAGCTACTTAAAAAGGCAATTTTGTATATCCTTAAGGTGTGTTAGTGGTTCAAAAAATTCAACAATTACTATCGTTTTTAATCTAATAAACACAGAGCTTAAAAGTATGCTATGTAATTTCTGAGTAACCGGATTCCGCGGTACTTTTTTCTTTTGTTAAATCTTTTAGTCTAAATGTTGACACCTGTTTTGCGTTTTCCAAAATCCCAGTGATGTTCATTGCGATTTCAGCAAATAGTCAAAGGAGAATCACGAATATACACACTATAACAGATTTTACGACATTGTGTAAGAAAACAATAACTAGTTGGTAGGGGATTAAAGTGCTCTTGCCATAAATAATTATTAATGTTGGGCGTACACAATGTTTGGTTGCTTGTTTGCTAAACACAAATCAGTTATTATTCTGCAATTAGTATCCAGGTGATGGAACGCTGATAACCCCACTCGGCTGTCGTTAGAGACACGGAACGCTCGTTGAGCTATCGCCCGTGCCGGAGCTGGGAGCTGATAAGGAAAGCAGCAGCCGCACCACAGCGATAAGGCGGAGAAGACTCGGTGGAAATCGATTAATTACTTTGGCCGCAACTTCTGGAGTCTCGAGTCGGACCCTATCGCGAGGCGGGCCATCTTTTAATCAGCGAAAGCAAGCGGCGAAAACAATGGTCTCTCGCTCACTCACCTTGATAAGTCAGTCAGTTTATTTTTGGAGAGATCCAAAAGAGTGAGATTGCCCAGGCCCAGGAAGGCGTCATCGTGCAAGTGGCTGAGGGCGTTGCACGACAGGTCGAGGGTCTGCAGATTGAGCTGGTCACGGAACACCTCCCCCGGTAGCTCCAGCAGGTCCTCGTTTCCATTTATCTTGATGAGCTGCAGCTTCTCGGTGCCCTTGAACATTCTCCGGTTGACCTCTCCCGTGGCCCGTGCCAGTCGCACCTCCACCAGCTGCTTCATGGCCCCAAAGAAGTGCGGCTGGAACTGATCGTTCCGGCCGCGTTGTGGGTCGGTGAGGAGCAGACTGAGGTTCCGCAGCTGCTTAAGTTCGCTGAGCAGTGGATAGCCGAACTTTACCATGCCCGGACTTTCGATGGTCAGGGTTTCCAGGGTCTCACTCACTGTGGAGAGCAGGAGATGAGGTAGCTCCGATACCTCCACTCTGAGCAGCAGCTCGGTGAGGCTGTCGAACCCGTGAAAAATGGACTCCTGTAGCACCTTTACGTCGCTGTAGAAGTTGAACTTCTTCAGACCGGGCAGGGCTCCAAAGTGCCAGGTGGAGATGTTTCCGGGCCGACCAGAGTTCTGGTACCCGCCGGCCGCATTATGGACGTCCCGCGTGACCACTGTCTCTGCGGTGCGATCTCGAAACAGGACCGTCTTCACCTTCGTCACGCCCATGGTGTGCAGCAAGTCCTCTAGAAACGTTTCCGGCCAGAAGGAGTAGGCATCGAACTCGATCTTCACCAGTTCGCTGATGTTGAAGCGTGGCAACCAGTGCAGCTCGCCGGCGGCGTAGTAGCTGAGGTACAACGAAGCTCCTGGCTCGGAGACCTCCAGCAGCATGGCGTACTCATCCGGGCAGTGAAAGCGCACTACGTTTGCCTCGGCGGCACAAGTGCACGGCTCCCTGGCGCCCTGGCAGAAGGTAGGCAGTGGAATAATCTGGCCCGTAGCCTGCTGCACCGGCAGCGTACCGGCCCAAAGGAGCCACACCACCGGCAGAAGGCTTAACATATCTCGGTCACTTCACTTGGCCGTTTTTTTATGGGCTTATTATTTATAACCGCGGAGAGTCGAGTCTGGTTTGGCGGCGTGTGGAAATCGAGTACGGACGAACGCGACGTGGAGCGGCAAGTGAACACGGCAAGGTTTTGGCTATGACTGAATCACAGCTGGTGGGGTTCCTGCCAGTCAGGCAGCTAGCAGCCAGTTCCGATAACGAGCCAATTGGCTTTTTGCGTCGACGCCTTTGCTTTTTTTTCCTCCTTATCTCTTAGCCGTATCAGAGCGGATAGCTCCGTTGACATGGCAGCCATGTGAGGCGCCATTATCAAATTAGTGGTGGTAGGTAGGAGCGAAGGGCTGTGGGAAGCTTCCTTGTTTCTTAAGCTTTGGCCTCTAAATAGTCCTTAGAGCTTAAGCTAGTTTTTCACAACAGTCCTGTCATCCCATGAGTGAGATGTTTGCCAGCACAGATATTTAAGATGCTATTCTATTTAAGTAATAATTATTAATATTATAATTATATGAAATTGCTTAACCTATTTCAAGTTTCTCTGAATTTTAAAGTCCGTTAAGTCCTTTAAATTCTTAACTAATTCTATATTAACCCCAGTCAAGCCTAAGACGCATCACTTGTTTATAAAGCCACTATCTTATGGAATTTATTTATGCCCAAATGTCATAATGTTAATTGGACGCTCATGTTGCTTGTTTCTGAATTCGTTGCCGTCGATAAGAAGTGTTTATATATGGGCTCTGCTCTACACTGACAACTGAGTAATTTTTTATCAAAGAAAGCGGCAACTTTCAAGTGTTTGCCCATGAGTCAACGAACGAAAAATAAAGTGGGAGTCACACAAGCTTAGTGCAAATATTTAGCATAATTTTAGGCCCAACAATTATATAGTACTTGTATTAATTGATTAGTATTTGAAGTGGCTTTAAAGAGGCTGCTATAAATTGCGTACAATAAAAAGATCACAATTAAATTCGCGATTGAAATATGGTCAAATCAAGGTCACTCGATGTGTTTATTCTGATATTTATTATAAAATACGAATGATATCGTAAAGTAAAATATTTTGTTTATTTTTGGAAAACTTCTGTAAGTAATATTACAACTTTGATCCAAACTGTTTAAGTTCACATTTCAACTGTGAAGTAAGTTTAATTCAGCAATTTACCTAAATTTCCCTCATAATTATAGACTAATCTGGATTTAAACAAAGTCAGTTGCCTTCTACATTTCTAGTATATTATTTTTTTTTTTATATATTATTGGATTTTTTAATTAACAGTTTCAATTGCTCCTCTATTATTTGTAGGTGCTGCCGAACGCACGATTAGATTTATGGTAATTCGTAACTCAGAAGTCTGTGTCGACTTTTTATGCATGAAAATAAAATCACTTATGGAAATTAAACGAAACTTCGTCCATCAAAAAGAGGCCTGCCATGAATATTCGATGAAAGCGCTCAATATATCGGCCCAAGCCGCACCTCGAACTGTCACGCATTGAATATATCCGCTTGACAGGTGTGTGACAGCCCACGCTTGAGCTCTTGGAGCCATCCGAGAGTGGGCCAGACGAGGGGCACTTACTCAAAAATATATAGGGTCGGCTGGGACAAGTCAATCACTTAAATAGGCGCCTTATGCGGCGACCTTGACAGCGCCAAGAACAGCCGTCATTATGGACTTCTGCACATTATCGAGTTGCCAAACTTGCCACGCTTCAGCTGAGCCGACTTCATTATAAGATTTTCATCATTCATTTCGCGTCAATTAACAGTTTCCCCTCCGTACAGGGCCATTATGCCAAAAACTTTCGAACGACGTTTTAATTGGGTCTGCCAGGCCCCGGCAAGTCATGCAGTGCAGCATCGCCACAGGACACACATCAAAAGTGACCTTTTCGGGGCTGGCTAAATGTGAAATGGCAAACACAATTACACGGCCAATTACACTCATGGCAGGCACCAATGGTCCAAGGTCCCCGGCAGTAGGCATTCTTGTTTGCAACATTCTCATACGCACTGTTGGCCGTATAACGCATGCAAACACGCAGAAGCACTAATGAAGCTCCGTAGTGATTACAATAGTTTCTGGTGTGTAAGAGCTTGTTGATTTCTTTAATTAGGATAAGTCTGTTAAGAACTTCATAAAATGCACAGCATACGCCTTTAATTTATTCACAAGCAACGAGTGCGATTGAATGCAATTTATATCCCACCTATCAGTCGTCTCTGATGGCCGACATGCAGCCTATCTGTGCATATGCATCTTGACCACTGGGCCACGCAGCCATCTAGCTGCAGGCTAGTAGTGATGGGAAACCAAATTACGTCTGACTTTTGACTTTTTGACCCCATTTCCCAAGCTAAGCAAAGCTGAAAACAGAAACTGCTTCGCAGGGGAGATGAGTCGGTGGAATGGAGCACACATCAATCTAAGCTGAACCCGGCAGCATTTAAAGGGTCATTTCTCATAAATGTCAACACTAAATTAACGCACAACTCACACACAGCAGAGGGAGAAGCCATGTTTTTGGGTGTTGGCAGAAACAATGTTTGCAATGGCCTGTCAACTGTCAGCCATGACAATTGTGCTGGCAGCCATGCAGCCCAGATTGGCCCTAACCTATTTGACATTTGGCAAATTGCATGCCAACCCAAAAGGAAAATGCACTTTGAGTAGCGCATTGCAAATTAAATCAAAATACACACAGAGCCCTGACAACAGCTAAGCTCTCCGCCACATCTGCCAAATTGTGCTCCCCCCGATCCCCCAGCTCGGCAACCGCAGATACATTTCTACAGACGAGTGGCTTTTGTGTGTCAGTGAGCCAGTGTGAGTGTGAGTGTGTACTTGAAAAATCTAATCAAATCCCATCCGAGGGAGAAACGGATGAGAAGAATAGCATAAGAATGGAGCACAAGATCAAATTTGAGCAACAAATCAATAAAATGTTGTGTTTTGTGAGCATGCTTCTAGCCGGACCGCATCCGCTTTCATTGCCTCCCTTTGGAATGCTCAACCCTGAGTATACGCAGTGTGGGCCCTTGCGGGAGCAGCATAATTTGGTTTGTTACAAGGGATTTAGTGTAAGTGCTACACAGAATACACCTAAGTAAGGCGAAGTTGTGAGAGAATCGGCCTGAAAATTGAATCCAAACAGTTGCAGGATAACTAGATTTTCTCAGAACCTATTACCCTCGTTCTTGCGGTTCATCCAATGTGTTTTATAGAAAGGACAGCACGTTATCAGTCGGAAACTGCTCCGGATTATAATGCATCAGTTTCCAAACAGTTGTCTTAAATTTTGTTTTTTTATAAATGAACCAAAACTCTGCTTTGTCCTCCAAAAGTAATCATTTCTCGTTTTGTCATGTGGGTAGTGTATGAAGACAAGACACCAGCTGCACGAGTCATTATTCTGCAACACCCTTTACTCAGGACCTACAGTTTGCGCCACATTAAATGGCAAAATTGTCAGAATGCCGCAACAAATGGTGACCGTGGCACGTCCTGTTTTTGTTTTTGTCTTGTTTCTCCATCATTTTCCTTACATTTCTGTGGCCACCGTCTTTTTGTTGTAGGTGTTGCTCCCCCTAACTAAATACTGAAAAACGGAGAAGGCGTCGCTGCTGCCATGTGTGGGCCCGTTGGCGATTGTCGTTCCAGTTTGCTGGCTGCCTCTGTTCTTCCTGCAGCTCCGCCATTGTTGTGTGCAACAGCAGAAAATTTCGTCGACATTATTGTCAGAATTTCTTGCAACCCGCCGCATGTGTGTCCTTTGTCTTAGTCAGTATCTTTCGCTGCGTGGAAAGGAATACTGTCCATTTTTTAATCATTCCTGGGCAATACATGTTGCAATTTGTGCGCTTCATTAAAAGTATCCTTCGCTCTTTTTCTTAAAACACTTCTTTCGGATTTTATATTTGCAAATTTCTAAGAAAACAAATTTTTCTTGCTTATATGTTTACTTGAATTAAATATGTAATTATTTAAAAAGTGTTAATACATGTTAAATTTGTATATTATGACCCAGATTTTCAATGATCTATTAAAAAGCAATACCTTTTAGACAGAAAATATCCCAAGGACACTAACCTATTCACAAATTTTGCTGTGAACAAAAATATTGAATTTTTTTTCTTTTTTTGAGGTAACAAATCCCCCTGCAAGGTTTTATAGAAATTAAGTAGATGCAGTTTGTGCCCTCGTATGTCCTCTGAAATTCAGGATACTGTCAGCTGCTGCTGCTTTTTTCTTATTTTTCGATGCAGATGCAAGCCAGGGCGACACTGCAAGTGTTCAAATGCATCGGGGCATGAAGCAACTACGACAAAATGGAGAAAAATTCAACTGAAAATGTTGCAGTTAGGGTAGAGCCAGGCACAGGCAACAGCAACAAATTCGACAGCCAAGTGCGCGAAAAACGACGCAAAAGGGGGAATAAAACAATAAAATAGAAAAAAAAAAAAAAAAAGACTGTATGAGTCCTCCCGACTATGAGATATCTGCTACTAGCGGTTCATATCCTACGAAGTTTCCTAAAACCTTTAGTCTCTGTAAAAACTAATGATAAATCAGGGTCATTTGAATACAATTTCGCAATGAAAAAGGTATTTAAATTTACTTTATGTAAATTTGAGAGGGATTTTCAAGCTGTCATGGCTAAATATAAATATAAACTAGGACCCATGCACATACACTCGATGCATACAATATACCCCTAACGTGGCAGAAACGGCTATAGAACAGAAACAGCACGAAATGCCAGGGCAACAAAGTTGCAAGTTGAGTTCAGCAAACTGCGCACAGCAGGCAGCTAGCTCTATGTAGTTCACATTTTTTTTATACAGAAGTATTCGCATACACACTTGTATCTTTGAGTTTTTGTATCTGGGCATCCGTGCGCTGCCCTCCTCCACCTGTGGCGCCCTGATGATGGAAGACGGAGGTGGACCTGGAGAGCTGCAACTGGGAAGCTGGAACTTTTTCAAGTGCTCGGCTGTTGAGTTCTCTATCCTCGTCCTTCACCCTCCTGCAGTTCTTCACTCTCCCCCTCCCCTGGTTGAATTTTTTTGGGCCAAGTTTAAACAACTGCATGGACAGGCTGCGCCTCGGTGGATAAACTTTCTACTTAAAATTCGACAGGCAGAAAATTATAATAATAATAATATTGTGCTTAAGCATTTACAATTTTCGGACAGCCAAAAGGTCCGACCCTCAGAAAGTATGAGATGGAAGCAAAAATGCAAAAGAAGATGTACATCTCAGTCTAATAATTAAAGTTCTTTTGAGCCAGTACATTTCACACAGTATGGCTGGTAGATTTTTTATATTATACCTCTACCTCTACCGAAACTCGATCCTTTGCATTAGAAAGTAAGTAAGAAAGAAGATTATTTGTTGTTTTCTAAATTATGTTTTAAATAATCGACTCGAAACTTGCCAGTTCTATTCGAAAGCATTACATTTTGTATCTTAAGTTACTATTTAAGATTTCGCTTATCTTTTTTCGGATTTAAGTAAGTCTGTTATTTAAAAAAACATCCCAAGCAACTCTAAAATAAGTCTGTAGACATTTGCAGATTAAGAAAAAAAAAATCGAACTTTAAAAGCTGTCATATTTTTAGATTTTTTCTTGGGTTTATTCAAACTTTAATAATCCTTTCTCAAACTTTTTGGGTGGTATGAAAAAAGATCTTGACATTATAACAATATTCTTAAACTATAGGTAAAATAAGCTTACATTACTTTTTTGACCAAAAATATTACAATTTTCCATTTGATTAATGCAGTCCAAGTTCCAACACATCATCCCTAACGACAAGGCAAAACCCCTCACTTCCTTCAAATTCACAAGTATTTTCCTTCTGTTGGTTTCCTTTTCCTTTGTGAATTTTGGAAGGAAACTTAAGAAAACTTTCCACCTGCTTTTTGGAAGACGGATTCCGATCCGCAGGATTATAAATTAATTATTTTAAAGTCCGCATTTTATTTCTTTGATGTTTCAGGAACATTACTGCATAATCGATAAAGCTAATGATACTATGTGTGATGGAATGCTGAATGATTATACGGAATGCTTTTGCAATAAGTGCATTCTCCTTTCCATTTTACAACAATTTAAGTTTTCGGAGAGTAGGTAAATGTCTGTATTAGAAAATATCTAAACCTTTAGGATGTAGAGTGTATTTATTTTTGTTTAGCCCACTGTGTGCGGACATTGAGTTGCCTTTTCGAGCGCACAAAGATTACTTTTTTCCCGCTGCTCAAAACAGCTGCAGTGCATAAATTATGCAAGTTCACTCATACACACGTGGAGCTGGTGCATCTTCTGCACTCTTATTTGCATAAGCCGGAGCGAAATCTGCCCGAGAATCGGTGCGTGGCCCATTCCTGCAGGCTGCTCGCTGGCCCGTCAGTCATTCCATACTTCGCATGCGCTCAAGTGTAAAGTAAACATACAATAAATTATAAGCGCCGCCCACACTGCACTTGGAATGCCAGTGGAAATTAATGAGACGTGACGAAAGGTGCGCTCGGCAAAAACGCTTCAATTCATGCAGTTTAGCTGCAGCATCATTCGATTCAGCGAACCGCAAAATTTCCATAGGGGGAAATTCACATTTGACTTTTTCCCTTCCAACTGCTGGGTGGTAAGGGAATTGCCTATCTCAGTAAATCGCAGTGCTGCCAGAGTAATAATTTATGAAAATTCGCAAAGTAATTCTTGCCAGCTCAAGTTTCTGCATTGTGTTTGCTCACAAAGTATTCAGCCGGCTAATTGGCAAATAATTTTTTACGTTTCGATCTTACACCAGTTATATTAAGTGGGTGCATTGGTATTTTTAAAGTTGTTAAATGTGGGCTGTGTGTTCAAAAACTCCTTGCTAACTCCATATACCTCGTTACAGCCTCCACTTATCATTTATTCCTTTCTCTTCTCGTTAGACACACATATTTTGGTAACATATAAGAACTATAAATAACTTTGCCAAAGGTTTCAGTAGGAGAAAATCACCAACTAAAAGCTACTCAGCCTAATCATTGTTAAAAAATCATTATCATCTGCAGCAATATGCCAACAGCAACTCCAAATGCAATTAGCTGCACAACTGGAAACTTTTCAGCTTTAATTTTGTTTGCACCGCCCACCCAAAACGCCCGACGGCCTAATTAGGAACTTTTTCCAAGCAACGGAGGAGGTTCTGTGAGCAGCAGCATAACTGCTGTCATCATAACAGGAAGTTGCCTGTCAGCAGCAGCAATACATCCATACCTCCGCTGGCGTCTCCAGTATCCGGATCCGTTATGTCGAGAGCGCGGAAGCTGCAGCGTCGATTATGCCATTCGAGCGGTGCTCCAACGCCCCAGAGATATACAGATATGGATATACTAGCACGCCCTATATATTTGTGTACCGCCATAATGCATGTCTTATCTGTCGCATCCACATCCACATCTGCAGCAGCCCAGCCACAGCGACCCTAAAACATCAAAACGTTTGCGTGCTCCTTGCTGTTGGTATTAGCTTATGAGGCACTTGGCAGTGCTAATCGCAGAGTGGCACAGGTGGCTTTGTCTGATATTCTTGGGATTGACAGCTTAATTAACCGAACAGGTTGAACAGATGATTGAAGAAAGCCAACTGAAGAAATGAAGATGTGCTGCGCACAATTTGATCATTTACATCACAATTTGGTTTAAAACATATTATTTCCCAATCATCAGAAATATGGCAGGAGGGTATGAAATCGTTTTGCTTTCAGAGTAGTGTTGGATAGCTTATAAATGAGTGATCAAGGGAAGGTTGTTTTCTTAAAATGGCAATTTTCCTTTCAAATTGATTAAATTTAGCTTACTTCTTTTTTGATCATTGTTCATGCCAGATAGGCGATTAATTTCAAGCTACAAAGTCAAACCACATTGCATCCTAATTCTTCAGCATATCTTTTTTCCTCACAATTTGCGTTTGAGCTATCTAGCTTACGTTATATTAGTTAGTTCTGATTTATACTAAAAACAACTATTTATACATTCGACGCACATCGCGTAAAACGCCAAAAGTTTTAAGGTGTTATTTATCGGGTGCGACCTAAAGTTACAGCGGCTCCTCCAATACATTGGTCTTACGAGCCGGATTCCTTATTCACCAGCAGCTCCGGTAGCTTCAACAACCCCACACAAGATAAGTTATAAATATTACTCTCAGAAGTTTGCAACGCAGAGAAGGAGGCGGTTCCGACCCTACATATTATATATATTCTTGATCAGCATCAACAGCCGAATTGATTTAGCCATATTCGTCTGTTAGTCTGTACGTTTCTAAGCAAACCATTTTGAAGCACACTAGTCTCACTGCTATATAAGTCGGAATGGGTCGGATCTAACGACTATATCATACTATACTAGTATATAACATAGCTGCCATAGAATCCATCGCAAAATGTTTATTAAAAAAAGTATAACTTTGCTGTTTTTCAACAAATTGGCATCTCCTTTGAGTTGTTGTCATTTTGTATTATTTCAAAATTTGGGTTTTAATTTTATGAAAATCGAAAAAATATATCAAATAGCTGCCATAGAAATGACGCGAAAATTAATTGAAAAAAACAATACCCTCGCTGTTTTTTTACTTATTTTAATCTTCTTTTAGAAATGGCTGTTTTTATTCTTTCAGAATTTCGGTTTTAATTTAATGAAAATCGGCCCACTATATCACATAGTTAGCATGGGAACGATCACTAGATGTAAGGAAAAATTAAAAGTTGTGAATGAAAAACTGTAACTGTAAACCTAAAAAAATTTGATCTAATTGAAAACAGCAAGGGTATAAGATTTTTCTTTCTTTTTTGTATAATTTTGTTCAGTTAGTCGGCTAGGCGGCTGTTATTTAACATTACTAAATGTAGTTAGCTTAGTTAATGCAAATATAAAAAATATATGAGGTTTGAATAGTTGTTTATGAACAGGGAACAAGGAAGCAAATGAGCAATGAATAGGGAATAAGTGAGCAATTGTGAGTAAGAAATGAGCAACTAGGAAACCTAGCACTATTTACACAATTTATTTATTTTTACGGGCAAATAGAAAATATTATTTAACGCTGAGAGTTGAAACCGACCTTTAATCTTCAGATTTCGACCAAATTCTACTCGTGACTTTCATATAGTACATTCTCAGTACATATTAAACAAAATAAGTTATGGGCTACCGAAATCACAAGAGTTTTATAAAACTTTGAAATGATTCCCAAAATAATGTTTCAAAATTTTGCATCGTAAAAGAAAATCAAATTTACACTGATTCCAATTATTATTAAGGGTTTTAAAAACCTAGTAAGCATCCTGGAACATCCATAAGAGTCTTAATTAGCATTACCAGTCGAATCGATTCAGTCATCTCTCCTTCATGGTGTTGTGTTCCTCTCTCAAAAATAAAAATAAATTCTGTGGTAAATTAATTCCACTTAGTTCTCGTTATTGTCTTTGAGCCCAGCATGAATGACGCCACCCGACTGAAGGCCATTCGGACAGTCATCTATAGCTGGCAACGGCATTGGGCCATAAATCGGCTTATGCTAAGTAGTGGCTCTCATACCCAATGACATTAAATTAGGGCTGACATCGCTATTACTGCCATAAACAAATATCAATTAAATTTGAATAAAAATGCAATGCATATAAATTCGATTCGGTGTGGAAACAAGCCAGCCAGCGAGTCCAGTCCAGCCATCGAAAATAAAGATGCATGGAGTGCCAAATGAGGCGCAACCACTTATGCCATTCGGCCGGATCCGGCACTCACTTCGCACTCACTGACACGCATCCTGTCACGCATTATGAGTTTATTATGTGCTATTCGACCCCGCTGCACTCGTTTCTCGTTTTCGATTCTGGCGCAGACCAGAGTCCCGGATCCGACTCCGGCTGCATCATTGCCATTCGCTTTTATGCTGAAATAAATGTGCATAATTTGTCGACATAAATCCTGGCGACTGCTGGCCGGATTGGGGTCTTATTCCGGCATGGCTCTTGGATCGAATTGGATCGGGGATTGGCTGGCTGTAGTTAATTTGCTGCCTAATTGAGCGAATTGGAAGCGAGATTGGTTCTGTGGGTTATTGTACCAGAGCATTATTTAAAAATGTCTCAAAAAACAACGATTGAGCCTTTAAATAAGACACAAAAAACACATATTTATAAAAGAATCCTCCTATATTCCTAAAGTTATGTAAGATATCCCATATTTTGTAACACTCAGTTACCTAAGAAGTAAAAGTTTAAATAACCATTTAAAGTTCTAATGAAAACTTTCATTTACATTTGGCTTGCCTTGCGTGGCTCGGCGAAGGCTAGCTGGCATTCGTTAGCTTCGTAAGAGTTAACTTCCAACATGCTCTGGCGGGAAACACCGCACACACCTCACACCATGACGTCCTGTCAGGGACAGGAGTGGCCTTCAAATGCCAACCAAAACCCCTATCAACAAACTAAACCAAACCAAACCAGAAATGCAACAGTTCAAGCCATGGCAGGAGAAAAACTTTATGTTTTGCCTAATACCAGGGAAAACTCGCATGCACCAGCTGACACGCCCACCAGGATCGGGACTAGGGGATCAGGATCAGGATCAGGGGCAGGAAAAACGTTCATGGTGCAAGTTTCTGATGGCAGGATACGAGTTAGATCAAATGCCCCAACGCTTCGCATGACTGCCACACAATGCCATACATGAGTAGATTAGAAAAGGGGGCTGTGGGTGGTAAGTGGGCGGCTGGTGGGTGGCGTGTGCGATGTGTGATGGCGATGGGAGATGGGAGGGCCACGAGACGCCAACGCGTCCTTGAGCGCACTTTTCTGCCACTTGCCTTCTATTTGTAATTTTAACGAGCTTGCTTTCGTTTTAGCCCTTACTTTTGTTTCGGCTGCCG
Source organism: Drosophila bocki (assembly GCA_008042715.1). Lineage (NCBI taxonomy): Eukaryota > Metazoa > Arthropoda > Insecta > Diptera > Drosophilidae > Drosophila > Drosophila bocki. The sequence goes on from VNJY01001106.1 coordinate 19,815, forward strand.
AGCTGATGTTGCTGCTGTTTTGCCTACTGTTTGTGCAGCTCGACGAGTGACGAGCACTTGTACAATATTTGCAGCAGGCGGCTCAAAGGCCCTTCCAATGCCCTGTACGCCTGTGTGTTCTTGTTTTTGGCAGCATTTCTCCATTCCTTTCAGCTGTCTCAAAAGAAAATGAATTTCCTTCAGCATTTCCTGGCTGCCTTGCTGTGCATTTGAAGGAGATTTGATATGAAAAGCACACACACAAGCCGAGAGAACTACTTCTCGCTTATTTTCCCTTTTTCTCGCTGTGCTACCCCAGCAATTTCCGGCGGAAGCGCGAAAACTTTTGCAGGTATTTAAGTGGCCTCTCTGCTTCTGCCTTGCAAGTTGGCAAAAATATCTAAGCCAACTCTTACTGGCCAATTCGCCACAGTGAAAAGGTTGGCGTCTTTGCCACACACCGTTCTTCAATGTGCACACTTCCGTTTCCGGAATTGGGACAAGCTTCAAATAAGCGACATTGCAATTGCAACCATTTTGAGATGGCAGTATTCATAAGCCCCAATGAAGATCTTGGCATAAATATATCTTCATTTAGTTGCCTTCTCATTGAAATTAGGACAAATAATATGGTGACAAAATCCATGTTTATTGCTTCCGAAAGTTGGCCTAAAAGCATGCAACGAACAGCCGATATTTTATGGATTTCTTTATACATTTATGAGTATTCATGAGTATAAACAAACTATTAAAGCTATTTAGTTTACAGTTTCATTAAAAAAGTTGTGATCTTTTATTACAAATTTAAAGAGATGTTGTCTAACGTGGCATATCTCACCAACAAATAAGCAAGTTAAAAATTCCCTACAAACCCCAATAGATCTCAATGTGCGACTAGATGGGACTCACTTTGTACACCCTTTAAACCATATAAAATTATAAAAATATCACAACTTTTATGCGACCAACCGTCTGCATTTAAAAGCTAATATCAAAATGCTCGATGCAATTATCTCTCATTCAAAAAACAAATTCAATATCCGCAAATCTTATATCGCACAACTGCGTGCAGACAGGTTCTTCCCTTCCGAGTATTACGCTAGTAATCACAAAGTACTAGTCTTAGATTTAACTTAGTTTTAAGCCAACTTTGAGCCAAGTTTTCCCTTTTTCTTGGGTAATCAAATGTTACTAAAAATGCACAAATAAATATTAAATAAACAAAATAATAGAATGTTATAGTTGTAAAGATTGTTAATACGTCTAAGCTCTAAGAAAAAAAATTTGTTAACTTTAAGCAAAATTGAAAAATTATTATGGAAATTAAAGCAAAATTATTGAATTGAATTGAATATCACAACTTTAAACATTTAAAATTACAAAACAAGTAGTTATACTTTTTATAGTGACTACGTAAGGATGTTGGTATGTAGTAAGTAAATATTAGCATTGCTCTTAGGAGCCTTCTTAAAGTAAATATTTTATTGAATACTCTAATAATCAAATACTCTTATTATTCATTAAGTAATGGCGGCAAGGTAACCAAAATTGCCGCAACTCAGTCAGGCAAAGCAAACCTAGTTTCCTTATACTGTGTTAGTGCATACAGGGAGATGTACAAGCCAAAACATTCAGGCAAACATTCCTAAGTAGAGACTTTGGTAATGATTTGCATATGTCTTTCGGCTGTCGAGCCATGGAATGAAATACGATTTCGTATTTACTTGTACACCAAATTGCTTTTAGTGGCTTCTATTGGACGCACCTAACAAATTATGTAAGCGTTTTCGATGTGTTTTCCCTGCGAGTGTTTGCGGTCAGGGCTTCTGATTTATGAACAGGAAGAGTCTCAACTCACTAAAATAAACCGGAAAACAATACCATCCGCAAGTCACCGTCTTGTAAGCCAATTTTAATTAAATCAAAACCTTTAAGGAAAACGTGAAAATGGGTAAAGAATGCAAAGATTGGCAGGAATTGGAAGTGAAGTGACCCGGAAAATGCGGAATTTGCCTGTGGCAGTCTAAAAAGTGGAAGCGAAGAGAACAGGACGCAATATTCTTTGAATACCTTTGCGTCAGTATCAAGGTGGTAAAGCTTAAAGTAAAGATAAATTGTACATAAAGTGAATGTGGTTTTTGAAAAATTAATGTGATAGATTAGGTAATATTTATATATGTCTTTCCTGATCCAATTAAACAGTAAAGTTCTAAAGAAGTTTTAAAAATTAATATTGACTGGATTTGCTTGTTCTATTTCAATGAATTCTTAGCCAAGACCTATTTTTCCTTTAATTTTTAAGGGAATATACTATAAACTATACACATTAAACCAGGTAATACATAAGTGGGCTTGCTGGCAGACGACACAGGAAACTTAAATTTAATTATATACGTTTATACATATGAATATGTACATATTGTATGTAATTACAGTATTTGTAAAATGTTTACGCGCCCAAAAATGCCATCGATTTCGACAAAAGACTGGCCTTACTCTGTGGTTCCACAACGAACAAAAAAATAAAGAGAACACAAATCGATTTTTTCCCAGCCGCGGCGGTCATTAAAGGTGTGTTCTATTCTGCTGGAGGGACAGGTGAGCGTGACCGGGCAAATTACTTAATTAACGCACTTCTCTGACAGAGGCAAACTTTTGGTCTCTGTCAGTCAAGCTGGGCGAGAATTCTGCATTGTGGAACCTCGACCTTGTTGTTTGCAGACTGAATTGTGTGCGAGTGTCATTGAGTTTGGCATTTAGCTGGCAACTTGACCTCTTGACCTCGCCGCGCAATGCCGCCAGGCGGTTTAAAAGCGTCGATGGGGGAAAAATCAATGGATTTCGGGAAACTCTCTAATCACAGACTGCGGCTACCTTTTGCTTTCGAAGCTGACAGGTCACCATTAGATTAATCAAAAATGCAGACATAGCTATTATAGGAATTTTTCATGTGGCCAACCAGTATCTTAGCCCTGAAAAGTGTCAACACGGCTCACACACGTTGGTTCCCCGCCCGGTCCTACATGTAACGCAAAAACAGTTTTTTGCCCCATAATCTTGATCTACTTTTCATGTACCGTGCAACGAGCTCTTTGGCTTATTATTTATTGGCTTTTTGATAAGCCAAATTGCCAAGTGAGCGTCTTTTTTCCCCACCTTTCTTATGGCTTTATTATGCCTGCCCTGCGCGTCGTGGCGGCATCCCCATAAATCTTGCGGCTTTACTCCGTGTTGTTTTGTTTCTCAGTTTGATTTGTTTGTGAGTCCTTCGAGTGCCATAAAACAATTACTCGGACCTCTTTAAAATCGTATTTGGTATTGGCCGTGGCAAGCTGGAAAAGGCAAACTGCCGGATATAAGCACACAATCACAGGACCCGCAATTTTATTGTCGATTTGAAACAGTCGGTTCCCAAGCCCTGGGGACAGTTCTCGCATGTCTGTCAACATGCTCCACAAACTTGCTTTCCCATTCAATATTGATATTTGTTAAACACTCTCAGCCATGAGTCGTGTTGATTAAAGTGCTATATAGGCGGTAATACATATTACGCATACATCTATGAATTTCGACAACTTGCTGGAAAATGTAGGACTAAAGGACCTTCCAAGTTTACAGTAATTTACCAGGGCTACAATGGAGCATACGTATGAAACTATTGATTGATTGAACTATTGGTAGTTTAAAAAAAGTTCTAAAGGGATCTGAACAATGAATTCCAACGAGGCAGTATATGTTTTTATAGATACAAATAACTAGCTATATTGTTTGACAATAAAATTAAAATTAAAGCCAACTATTTTTATACAAAAAATCTAAACTTCAATTCTTGTTGGAAAATTGCTCGAAATTAATAAAATACATTTGTGTACTTACTTCACTTCAGTATTATGTTCATAAAGTTGTCCATATGCTTGGCATTTTTTAATTTGTCGATTTCATTGCTGTTCCAGGTTAATAATTTTTGTTTTTAGCGGTCGTTTGGTTGCCGAAATCTTCACTACAATCTATATTCTTTAGTATAAATAAAGGTTACACTAATTCACTGAAGCAAACTTCTTCTTAGCTCGTTAGCTCGTTAAACTTGAGAACTTTTAACCACTTTAAGCTATACATTTATATACTTATATTTGACTTGCACTGACACACACTCTTAACATGTACGCATGTACGTATATAACAGATGGACTATATTATATAGACACCAATCGGAGCTGTAAGTGGAAAGAGAAAAGGAGAGATTAGCTTTCGGAACGAGTTACAAGGTCTCATAAACATTTTGGTCACATAAACGCGTTGGATCCCATCGCATTACAACCCTTTATCTAATTTCCCAAAAAGCCATTCCGTGACCTTCCCGAAAGCATTACCAACAAACTCCCACAAATAATTGGTTGTAAATGCAAACGTAAGCGCCGCTAACCCAAAAGCACCGCCCACGGAACAATTTGATTGCACAATGGCTAGGCACAGACACAGGCTTTGGATGAATGGTAAGGGATACTCAAAGGGTTCACTTACGCTCACAAACACCACATATACATAAATAAATAAATCATGATGTATGGATCTTTTCATGGTTCATATATGTATGTAAGTATGGGTATAAACAGTACCAAGAAAAGTCGGTTGGTTTTAGATAAATGACATTGTTTTGGGAAAAAAAATAAATAAATGTGTGTTAGAAAGTCTAGCAGTCTGTACTCGTAGCATAAGGAGAGGATCCAAAGAGGGAATTTAGCAATCTGTTTTAATTTAAATAGTCAGCGGTAATACTTAGTTACTTTGACTTTTGATAGCAGAAAAGTATGCTATAATTTGCTTTATCCGTACTCCAAAGTTGGAATACCTTTTAACTCTTATTAATAGATACCAATGTTTGTTTGATTTTTTTGTAATAATTTTAAAATATTATTGACCATAAACGTAGATGTTTAATATAATTTCAAGAATGTTTGAATCACGATTTCGGCTTAAATATAAATAATAAATAAAAATGATTAATCACGTTTAAGCCGTCTCCTTGTGAAATAAATTGTTATAATTATTTACATATTATTTTTTATTTTATTTGTTTGTTTTTTAATCCAGCTTTAAATAATTGAACATTCTTAAATGCCAAAGACATGCAGCAGCATTTTATTAAAATATGATAGCCTTAGAAAATTTGTAGCCAAAATGTATGTACATATGTATATTCATATGTGTGTGTATTCCTTTAATAAAATATTACATCAATATAAAGACTGGACAGACATGAAGCTGACTCTTGTACACCGAAATGTGTACTCTCTCGCAGTTTAATAAATTTAAAAAAATACGCTTTTTTGAAGAAAAATCAAAAATATTTACATAAATTTATATACTATAAATAATAGAGGGTTTTACCTATTTTTACGATATTTTTCCATATTAATAGAATGATCGTTTCTATTGCAGTTTTCTGATTTGGTTGTTCGACTTTGATCAATCAATAAGTCAAACTTGTCCAAAAACAAAAATCCTTTTTAAATTTTCATATTATTTTTCTGAATGCCAATAAACTTTTGTAAATTAAATCTCCAATATGAATGTGAATTCACCTAATTTCGGAAGAGTTGCTTTCAGGATTCAAAAATACAAAGCTGTAATGATATGCTATGGTCGTCCCAACCACCCCATACTCACTCATAAAATAAAAACAATTTGGAAAGTTTCGTATAGTTTTACAATAGACAGCCAGACTGGCTTTACTATATCTACCTAGACGCTGACATGGACGTGAATGTAAACACTATATAGGTTTCTAAATTAAGTCTTATTTCAAACTTCAAAATGCTATATGAAAACCATTTGAAAGCCTAAACAATTAAATGTGGATTAAGCCTTAATTTGGCAAAGACCTAAATAAACTTTGGAACATCTAGCTATATACACATCGATTATTTTTGCAATATAGATGTTTTTCCCTTTAAGTGTTAAGTACATTCGCTTAAAGGTTTATAGAAACCCAAGGATATTGTGTTTGGAAAATAACAATTTATGTTTTAATAAAGGGAATTACAATTTTTGTGTGAAACATAAGTAATTGACTTTGTGATTGTGAGCAGGTGATTATTTGCATGCTGCATTCGCTGCAGTCCCAATCGCAATTAATTATTTGTGAAAACAATCAGACTCCTTTCAATCTTTAAAACCACATTTATTTATTCACACGGAAAGTTTTAAAATGTTTGCGGGGTCCTCTGGATTAATTAATTCCTTGGCAGTAAACGAATTTGCATGCCAAATAAATTATGACCACTGGCCATATTTCTCTTCTTTTTATAGGAACCTGTAGCCCTCCAAACAACAAGAAAAACCCCAAAACCTCACCCACATAAAGTGAAAATGTAGGTCAGCAATGTGAATTGAAAATCACAAAACAAATAACACACATATATGTACATATATACATATGGCTGGGCCATGTGTGTGTACTTTGAGCTTTGTCGCAGTGTAAAATCAATTTTCATGAAATGTGCCACGCGTCGTATGAGTAATCAGCGGGGACAAGCCAAACAAACAAAGCCTGGCAGGAACAAAGAGCCCAACGTATGCGTAATTCGTCTATTGACAGCAGTAACATATTGTGGTATAAATCAATTTGGCGCTAATTTCAATAAACCAGACAGGCTATAAAGCACGAAATGAATTAATTCGATAAGAATAAAAGATGGCTGCTAAAGACCACAGCAAACTATTTATAAAGGACCTTGCCGGTTGGCCAGATCAGAAATTATAAGGTCCAACATGTGGTTTGTAGTTTATTGCTAGTAATCATCAAGTTAAATAAAGGTTGCCTTTGACTTACGTTTTAAAACTAATATAACAATAATATTTACATGGAAGTCTTTACATAACTCAAAGAATTCTTTTCACATGTTTTTGCACATTTTCGGCAAATGGAAACTAAATAAAAACATAAAAGTACAAAGGAATTTGTCAAATGGTTTAATTTTTTATAACTGAATTCAGGAAAACGACATTACAATTGCTCTCAACTAGAAATTTAAATTTTTCAGAAATAGTCAAGTAATAAACAAACCAAAAGAGTTCCTTTTATTCACCCAAAATGAAGTTATTTAATTTGAAAATGGTTTTTGCATACCTTTTTAAATCATCAGGACCATGATAATTAAGTAGCAACAACACATAATAATCCTGAAGTTGGGAAACTTAGATCCTTTTTGCCTTTGCTTGTTGAGCTTGGACTGCAACTGCAGCTGTAATTGAAAATACTCGTGGCCGGAGGACGATGCGTGGATGACGTTATTCTTTCCACCTTCATTGCCGATTTCTCCACCTTTGCAGTTCCGGAATTTGATGTCTTCGCAGTTTTTTATGCACATTTTCTATAGCTGACCTTTGCTTCGAGTTAATTTATTGTACGAACTTATTTGATTACGGTTTTACAGTTTCACAATCTCCTCTCCTTGATCTGATTTCTTTTCGTAGATTACATATACACGCTCTTTGTTACCAAAGTCAAAGGTTTTCATGGTCGCGAAAGTTTGCCTGTAGTTAGCCCCTCCTTCGTGAAGGCAATTTCCATAAAATATACAAAAAGACCAAATGAGAACATCGGTTAAAGTTGGTCAAACATTTTCTGTCCGAAAAATCTAAGAGGTAATAAACATAAAACGGAAGGACCCACTCAAACTGAAGGCGAGTGCGATTATTACCCGTTGAGGAGGGACAGCAGAAGGAAAACTCATTGAGAAGGCATCCTGTTCTGGTAGAGAAAAATTAAGTGGAACTACATCTATTTGTAGTCTATATATTACCCGAAATTTATTAGCTATCCAAGTCTCCCAATGCTATGAGCTACAGTTTGTACTGGCTTCCTCGACTTTGGTCAAAAAAAATGCTCTCCCTTCGTCTGTACTACACCTGTTGAAATGGGTTTTCTGATTGAATAGTTTTACAATTTGTACAAGCCTATATTTTCCTGCCATAAACCTCCTTTGTTACCCAAGGAGCTAACTTAATCACGCGCCCGTTTCAATCAAAAGAACAGTGTGGAGTGGCATAAAAGTTTGTTATGGCCAGGAGTGAGGATGCTCCAGGGAGTCTTTGGCTTTAACGGAGACAAACGCGTTTAATTCAATCTCATTGGGAAATATCACACATATGTATGCCACGTGCGGCCAGCCCGGTGCCCACCTGAGCTAGGGCTGGGGAATTATTTTGCACAAGTTTGCAACTTTCACTTTTCACCTCATTTGACGCGAACTTTTGGCGCTGTGATACCGTTGCTGTGCCACCGCTCTTGGCCGTGTGACGAACGCCTCGCTCGCTGCCGTTTTGTATACTAAAGGAGCTCGGTGCCTGGCCACTGGATGCCAAGCAGCTGCGTCCTCAGTTCCTGTGGGAAGACAACTCTCTCTCGACTCTCCTGCTCTCTGTGGAAATGCGCGCGCAGGAGCGTCCAGAGCGCTGCCAAGTTGGCCAGTTCTTGACTTGTTTATAACAACAACTGTGGCGGCCAACAACAGTTGGAGAGCAAGTATAATATGGCCAGAGGCGTCGATTGCCGTTGGGCTCGACCATGTCCATGTTTTTCAGCTGCGTGTTTACTGTTGCTATTGCCCAGTGCACTTAGCCTGAACTTTTGGTGCTGGCTTGTCGAAAAAAGTTGGCAGCAAGCGACTTCAAGGCAGTTCTAAAGATCTCGCCTGACGCTGACAGCCAGGCGTTGGCCGGGCCAAAACACTACGACATGCTCTTGCCCACACACACCCATGTGTGGCTGCTGCTCCTTAGCCATATCCTTGCGCGGCTCGCACGCCCACCAACCGACTTTGAAATAAATTCACGTTGGCCTTTGGCTTTGGCATTGGCCACTCTCATTAAAGCCAAAAGTTATAGTCTTGCTTGGCATAAATATGTACATACATATGTACTCAAGATGTATAGCCCATCAAGTTGACTAATTTGGTGCTCTCAGCTTACTGTCTGTCAATGAGTCTATAATGGCTCCCAAATAAATGTCCAAAATGGGATGGCCTTGCCAGAGGAAAATTAATCTCTTGTTCTACAAAACAAAAACAAATATTTACATATCACTCATTTACAAATTAGATAAAAATCTCGAAGATTATCTGTAGCTGAGTGAATCTATTTTTCCAATTTGTATTCATATATTATTCTCCAACACGTAAACATTAAGCTCTTTGTTAATCACATGAAGCTAAGTCGAAAGTTGCACTTTCATTGAGAGATATCTTAAAGAAGCCATTTCAGTTGGAGTACTGTAGGAAAATTGATGTCTTAGCCTATGCATTGCTCCAGAGGGGCCTAAATATGGAGTATAAATGTATAAATATTTAGTCAAATTTAAACATTTTTATTTTCATGTGAGAAAAATTTAAAATATTTAAAAATGGAGAGCTAAGACGTGTAGGTTGACCGATGTCACTATCTTTTCCCAATCTGTCGATGCATATAGGAACTGGTTCGCTCTAGCTGGGATTTTGCTTAAGATATACAAAACTGTTTTGCATATCAACTGAGAACTAAACCCTCCCCGCACCCCATTTCGCTTGCCCGTTCTTGGTGCACAGAGTCGAGGCTGACTTGGGTATTCAACGAAATTATCATGCCGCCGTGCACGCCTTGCCCCGTACGTGCCGTCGCCTGTATCCTGTACATCTGAGTCCTTGAGCAGCGGGCACAGAGCCGTGGGGCTGCTCTTATCCAACCACTTCCACTTCTACTTCCACGGTCAAGCTGCTTATCTCACACAAAACACTGGTTGCTTTGGCAAAAGAAAACGACGCGACTTGCCAAACATGAACTGAAGCAAAAAATTACAAAAGTGAAATATCGAAATCTTTTCTATTCAAAGCAGAGAACGAAAAAATTGGTAAAAATTATACAAAACTTTATAGCGTGCCAAATCTCGTAGGTTTTCCTATTCAATTGTGTATCCTCACTCTGCCTCAACAAGTTTCTCGTTGGAGATTGCCCGCTGGCCTGGCTTAAAGCCCCTCTAGGTAGGGGTCGTAAAACAATTGGGGAAAAGGAAAAGGAATTTGCAATGCCCTCGGACATGTATAAAAACCGGGCCGGCGACTGATGGGGAGGAGTTGCCAAGGCAGTTAAAAGGCAGTTTTATATTCATTACAATCCAAGCTGCCGGAGCAAGGAGCAACAACAGCCGGCAGCGTAAACTACCAACAACCAGCCACAGCAACATCAACGATTTACGACTCCATACCGAGTAGGTCGACATTTTTATTATTACGAGTGCCACAGCTCACCTCACACAGGCGGTGTGTGTGCCCCACATCATCTGCTCACGCATACACTTACCACCCACATAATATCACAAAATGGCCGCTGGTCGCCACAGCACAAATACAAAGAAGGGAGATCGGACTGCGCCCGAGTGCCTCATCTATGAGATACCCGGAACTGACCGTATTTGAATTATCTTTGCACCTCTCAATGTGCATTGTTGTGGCGATGAGCACCTAGAGTGTATATATATATATAGAATATCCGATTTATATCTGGACTATAAACGAAACAGATGTTCCATACAAACTGCTCTTTCGATATATTTATCTTATAAAACAAAAACAAACCATTAACGAGCAACAAGCTAACTTCGGCATGCCGAAGTTGGTATACCATTGCAGTTGTCACCTGGATAATTAACAATTGATCCAAAACTAACAGAATCTATATAAAAGATATTTATTTAAACATAGCATATCATTATTTGGCTTTAATAAAATTTCAAAAACATTATTTTTAAATCGTATTAATAAAAATTTTACCACTTTTGAAAAATTTATTATAATTTAAATGATAAATGTATATACTGAACAAAAACTAAGTAAACTTCCAATTATATTTACAGTTACAGTTTTAGATTCACAGCTTTACATTTGATAATATGACAAAATCGTTCCATTTCCATACTATTAAAACCAAATTTCGACCGTTTCGACCTTTATAGTAGTAGAAGTAGAATAGTCAAAAGATTATCTGTTTCATTTAGATAGCTTCAAAATTGAGGGACTACTTTGCGTAGAAATGGACAGACATAGCTAGATCGACTCGGCTGTTGATGCTGATCAAGAATACATATATACTTTATACTTTATAGGGTCGGAACCGTCTCCTTCTCTGTGTTGCAGGGTTCTAACTACAATGGTTTTCACAGCGATATGTTTTTCTTTTTTATTTGCACTTTATATTAATAATTTCAAATTTAATCAACTTAAATAATTCATTATTATTAAGAAAACAAACAAAAAATAAGAATTTAAAATAATACATTAAATCTAAAAATAAAACTTTTAAATTTAAGGTATTTAAAGGGCTTCTGATAAAGAAAATCTAACAGCAGAAATATTGAAGGACGAATCAGCACACTCAAGTACACACTCATCCATATATTTATATACACATGCACATACATATACCTAAAAACCCATAGACACACCTAAGGTGAAGCCCCGAGCTCACATAGACAACAGCGAAAGCACGAGCAAAATATTGCAGCAGCGTAGAAGGGAAGAGAAAAGTGAAAGTAATGGGCAGGCTGAAAACTTTTTCTTTCGCTAAAATAACCTGACTGAAACTCTCTACTCAGCTCAGCTATTTCTGAAGGACTTTCGGTCCGCAGTTTTTTGTTTCTGCTTTGGCGATTGCTTATTTGTTTTGCGCTAAAAATTAAGCGGCCACGAAAAGTTTGTGGGTATGGTGAATTACTTTACACGGCACTTGAGCACGCAGGCAATGAGCAAACCAACAAACGGAGGAGCCAAATTAAGTTTAATTAAATTAAAGTAATAGATAACATCGAACAATGAATAAACTTTCAACTTTCAGCTACTTAAAATTATAAAAAGGAATGTTTAAGAATGGGTCATTATGACTTTCAAGGCTTTAAATTATGTATTTATTTTATTAACAGAAATATAAAAAAAATTTTAAAACCGATTATAATATTTAATATATGTCATATGTTAGGAACGATTGAGCACTTAACACAATTATAAACTTAAAGACATTAATAGCAACATTGTTTTATTTCCATTAATAAATTGCAGCAATTTCTTCGCAAATTACGATTCTTTAGTTAAACCCTAACCATTTCCCCTCTCTGGCTACAGTTGGATCTAGCAACCCATCAATTATAATAACGATTGCCTTCCAATAAGAATAAGTGATTGTTATCAGGCACCGGACACTGCAATTACTCTGCACATAAACTACTCGTGTATCCCACGACTGATACTTCCCAACTGATAAGTGACAACTTATTCAACGAGTCGCCCAAATAAAACAGGATACAGAAAGTAAAGACAGCCAATTTGGCCGCGTTTCAAATGAAAGCATTTTATCAGGCAATTCCTGGCTGTTTGCCACTAAGGGCCACGCATAAACGAAGCTGCCTGATAAGAGATACATTTTTTACGTACTTTCGGTTAAAGTTCGAGCGACGAAAGCCAAAGCAACAAGACGAGGACGAAGGAGTCGGTCGAGAGGTGGCACTAGCACTAACACGCACGTTGACATTGAATTTTAATTTATGTTTGTTGATTACATTTAGTTTTTTATGCGAAAAAAAACAAACGAAATAGCACGAATTCAGCCCAGCTCTTTAAAGTGTGGCTTGTTCTATTTTGAAAGTGTTTATTCTTATGTACACATTTTACTTTTTTATTTTTAATATATGCAATGTAGCTACTGTTGCTGTTGGTGGCTTTAGAGGAGTTTCTTCTGTATATTATTGGTTCGGTTAAGGGTGCTGTGAGTGTGTTAACGAAATAAGGAAAGATTGTCTACTGAGTGTGCGAATCTTGTCCGAGTCCTGTCGAACCAGGGCTCGCCTTCGCCGTACCACCGTGCGTATGTGTGATATGCGTTTCGTGTTCCATCTTCCTCTTTCCTTTTGTTTTAGGAAAGTGCGCGCGCAAAATGCCTATGGCAGGCGACACAACAGCTGTGCTGTCTCAGCTGCTGCTACCGAGAGAGGAACGGAAACGGACCGAGAGAGCGCAGACGAGAGCAGGAGAAAGTTGGCGCTCGGGCGCACGCTCGCCGAAGGACGCCGAGCCCGTGCTCGGGTGCAGGTGCGGGAGCGGGTGGGACAGATGTTAAAGTGAAAGTAGTCTTGTTGATTACCATCCTTCAGAGTTTGCCCACATTGGAAAGGTCGCCAATTTCACTGATAATACGAATCCTTTTGTGCTGGCAATGCCGTCACAGCTGTTGGCACAGAGAGAGCGGAAATACAGGGAGCGCACCGGAAGTGATTTTCCCAAGTGACTTTCTCTGAGTAATTTTTCAAAATGTGGCGTATATTCTTTATAATAAAATGAGTGAACTTATTTTCTAAAATCACTGAGACTATGGAGAGGTTAACTACATTTTATGTACTGAAAATCTATAATCAGCTTATAGTAAAATGAGATATTGATATTAATCAAAAAGTAAAGCTTTGGTAAATTTTTTTGCGTACTTGGATTTTGATAAATGCTATTGAAATAAAAAATTAATATTATTCTAAACCCTCAGAAAAAAATGTAATTAGTTTCGTTTTCGGCACTAAGCTGGAAGATATCTAGTCTGACACTAAAGACTTCCATTAGCGTGTTGAAATTGAAGCTAATCAAATTGTTGTTAATTTATTTATATACCCTTGCTGGGTATTAATTTCTAATATATTCTTGATCAACCGATCGATCTGGCCATGTCTGTCTACTTACTTACATTTTTACGCATTTAAACTACAAAGAAAATGTGTCAAGACTTTATATTAATTTTACAACATTTGAAACATAGCTTTTGGTTAGCACTATAATTGGTGCTAAGATCGATTTTAGGGAATTTGTAAAGAATTCCAATACGGCAAGGACAGAATTCATTTTTTTGAAAACCACTGATGAAAATCGCGATAAGAGATTATAATGCAATTCATTTATATAAAATATATTAAGCTCTTGATAATAATAATGTATTTTGAGTTTAAAAAAAATGTGTTTAATTGAATTTTAATTATAATTTTACCTTTCTCGCACAATTTCTTTCATTATACTAGTATTTAAGTAGTTTTTTTACCCTAATAATGGGAACCTTTCTAAAATTAAGTGAAACATTTTTTTTTTAATTTAGGTTAATTTTTATTGAATTCAGGGTAATTGAGGCAAATTGCATATATTAATAAGCAATAATAATATTATTTTTGTTGTACCATATAATTACAATATTAATATAACGATAATTGTTTCATAAAAAATAATAATATTATTATATGAAATCAAAGCAACTAGACCTCGAGCTACCTAAACCTTTTATGACAAATTATAATACATGAGCTTTTTAATGTTGTAGAAAAAAATTGTATATAAGATTGAATATTTAATCGAATTTTTTCTTGTAAATCTGTATACAAATTTGTGGGTTCTTTTCCTCAAAAATATCTAGAAAACCAATGTCCATTCCATTAAAATTTACCTATATATGTACATATGTGCATGTCTATCAGTTTAACGCCTAAGCATTTATTTGTTTATAATATCAATATTTTACAATATTACCATGTCTAATTTCACGGGCTCTTAAAGATTGACATGTGAACCATAAACGTGACGTTCTATCGCGAGCATTAGATATCTGAGTACTTCCGTTTGGCGACTCAAAGCAATTATAGCTTCATTTACACGGCAGTTTTTACAGCGAACCTGAAGCCCCAGCGACTGAAAAGAATCTCGATGCGAAAGCATGAACTATCGGTGCACTATATAACCCAGTGAAGTTGAAAAAGTTGTCGCACTCAGCGAAAATGGAAATGTGGAACACACCCCCTCATATGGATATTATTCTCATCTTATGTCTGGTGATGGCGAGCGGTGGATCTGCCATGCCCAGATACAGCCAATTGGGGTAAATATTTCCATTATCAGGCTTTAAGCATTAAAATATTCACAATATTCAGTAGACTGGGACCACTATCGGCAGGCAATATGACCACCATTAAATACCCCGGACTGCAGACGGAGAGAACAACCTCGGCCACTCCGGTCTTCGAGTACTCCCTCTTGGGTGAGGACCCAAAAGATCAGCACTGGTACCGTGTTAGCCTCACTCCCAAGGCAAACAACTCAGCTTACCGGGCCCAGTTTGCCACTCGTAAGCATCCGCCCTTTGATGAGCAGTTGGCCCACCGGCACGACAAGACCATTCAAGACTTGCTCAACTGGCTGGACCGCTCCGAGGATCAGAATCTCTGGCAAACCTACCGAGATCTCTTAGAGTACCCCTCGCTGGAAGCACACTCAGAACGAAATGGCAACGAACTTGAACATAAGGAGCAGGTGCCAAGAAAAGTGTGCGATAGACGAGATCATTTGTTGTTGGTGGGGGATGAGGGAACTACCACTTCCACACGACCAACTCCTATCGAAGGCGAACTCAAGAGTGGGGATGGCTTTGTGTATTTCGTTAAAGGTCTTAAGCCATCTAGTGAGTCTCTGGTTCATCATTGAATTAAGCTTTTTTAGTTCTGAAAAATTGTATTGCATTTTAGGTAAATAAATGGAAGATTCAAAAATATATAGTAGCTTCAAGAGCTTATTCTTTTTTTTTCGCGCGGGGTTTTTTGGTTGTACTTATATAATAGTTTCATTTTCAATAAATTTGTAATCTCGTTATCTCTATGTTATGTGGCTTTATCATTTATTTTTTTTTTTTTTTGCAATTTATTGCTTGCTGTAAAGTTTGAAAAATTTCCTTAAATAACCTGTTTTAAAATGCATAAGATACGACCTAAAATTAATTTTAGCTATACAGTTGAAAAGATTTATATGTTAAATTACAGACAAATAATTTTATATTTATAATACAAATCTTGATAAATAAGCATATTTAAAAGGAAAAATATAGTTTTTAAAAAGCTTTATTGGTGGAAAGCTCCTCCTTAGCTCTTGTTTCGAAAAAGCTTTCCAAGGCAAGCCTCCACCCAAAACTTCTCTTATACTCAAACAAAAGAAAAGGTTGAACTGGGCTGCTTAGGTTGCCAATTTGTCTGGAGATGTGGAACAGCCGAATGGGGTCTTGCCCAAGAACCTAGTTAGCTGACACTTGCTGCTCCACGTTGGCTTACATAGAGTGGAACACAAAAAATGAATCGAAATAAACATGTCAAGAGCAATGCAAGCAAACACTTTTGGCTTGAGCTCAACGACCAGGGGCTGTTCGTTACTTGGACTCCCCAACAGCCTCCTGACCATGACCGCACCCAGTATCCCTAATGGTCCGTTCCTTGCTGGGGTCCTCTAGCTCAAAGGCTGCCCGATAGACCAGCTTGCCCTGCTTCTCGTCATAGGTCAGCAGACTGGAATTTAAGTCGGTTGAGGAACGATCCCCCAGAGATGTATAGCCCTGATCGTAAAGGCAGCAGTACGGCAGAGTGTTAACCCGTTGGTAATTCCAAATATCGTGATAGCTCCACTCGAGCAGCGGGAAGATACGCATGAGCGCCGGCCAGCCGTTGTCGCAGGACAGCTTCTCGGGAAACATCCCGCAGCCGGGATCAGTGCGCCGGCAACCGAGGAACACGGCTTGCACTTGGGGATCCTCTCGCACTAACTGCTCAAAGGCCAGCCTCATTACGCCCTCGAGTCGCTGCAACTTCAGCCCATACCGCTGGCCACAGCTATCAATAAACCGTTCCAACTCTTCAAAGGTATCCGCGGGCTTAACGTACGCAGTCCGCAGCGTCATTAAAGGAGGCTTTACTTTGGCCACCATATCTAGCAACACGTGCAGTCCTTGCCCCTATTGAAGCATAGCAATAGCTCATTGGGCATATACAGGGTCATTGCCCGTTTTATCAACTCTCTGGAGCGATCCACTTTGTCCAGCAAACTCAAACTTGGCTTGATCTTGTCCACGATGTCTGTCGCTGGTGAAATATGAAGACGTCGATATTTTATGCGATGCCGACGCACGCAGAGCGATAAACGCGCGGCGCACTTCATTTTAACAAGCTTAACACAAATTCCAACCATATGACAATTTAACATTTAAAACTAAATATTTTGAAAGAGTGTGTAATTTGACTTGTTCTTCGTAGTCTTTTACTATTTATAAAACAGCTTTTAAATTAATGTTAAAAAGTGTCCCAATTGATCAACATTTACAGAATCTAGCATATTATAAAATATATTCTATTATTTTGGTGAAAAACGTGATAAAAAAGCTCATGTTTTGCTATGATAACAACTTCTAAAACGGAGGCATTATGCTTTGGATTTACTTACATAACTCGAAGAATGCATGAGTAGAAATAAAATACTTATATGTTTTTCTAATTTACCTAAAGTAACCAACATCAAACGTACGGAAAAATTGCCGTGTCCAATAGAGATTAAAATTGAATTTAATTAAAACTACTTCATATATTGAAGTCAAACCACATACATAACATAATGAAGATTAATCTATGCACAATACAGTCAAATTGATTTCATTAAAATTATTAATAACATTTCCCAGAAATCAGTGCTTAAACTTTATAATTTCCACTTGCATGCGAGTGCCTCACATTTTTGTAATTAACTTGAAAACGAACCATTATCCAAAATCGATCTTAGCACCAATTATAGTGCTAACCAAGAGCTATAAGTTTAAAAATTATTAAAATTAATATAAAGTCTTGGCACATGCGTTTTTTCAGTTAGAATTCGTCCAAATGTCGCCCGTATACAAGTGGTTGGTCGATATGGCAACAGACGAATATCCGAAAAATTGGACTTATTTTTAAACGTTAAAACTCTCTTCAGAATTTAACTTTTATTTTCAGTTTACAACCAAACAGAACCCATACTTTAATTGTTTAGAATTTGTAAAAACCAAAATATATCAACAACTCAAAACCTATTTCTTATGCGACCTACTAAGGCAGCTCCATATGATGCTAAAGTACCTATCGACAGAAATGCGGCTTATGATAGCACAGACGTACCTTATACCTTCCCTAAGTTATGGGATAAAAATATTCGGGAACTGTGATGCTGCCTTGTCTTTAACAACATTGCAAGATACATATTCAATATTAAACGAGGTGAACCCATTACGGTAATGGCATATACGGATTTAACTTTAAAACTTAGAACAATACCAGAAATCTTATTCTTTCGCAAAAGCTAATAAATACCAGAGAATTAAAGTTTGGAACATCAGCAAGAACCAATAATTTAATTAATTTTCGTCATAAGCTTTCACCTTCTGAACGTCATTTTTATTTTTTTTTTATTTACACTATTCGCTTGTAGAATGAACTACCTCAAAATTTAAAAGCAATAAGTAGCACTATTTAGGAATTTAGTTATAATTTAATAAAGTTTTATAGGAATGAAAATATAAACCAGATGAATGTTAAAATAATGATATTCAAATTGTTGAAATCAGAAATACATGTATTACAAGCTTGTGTAGTTTAAGGAAAGATATGAAAACTAAAAGAATCAACCCGTTGTGACTAGCGCACTAATCTATAAGGCTTTTTAACTTGTAGCGTTAGGAATATATTGACCAATAAGTTAAATTAAATTAAATATGTCTGAAATAAATTAAATTACAGGCATTTTTTTAAATACATTGAATTTTTAAACGGATTACCTTTTATATAATAGAGTTAAAGGTATTGTTTTAATAACTATTGGCATCCTTTAGGTATATAATATTTTATCTTCCTAAGATATTAAGGCTAATAAAGTCTCGGATTTATTATTACATACATATATCTAAATAACTTCTCTTTTTAATAAAGTTAAGTGAAAACTGGTTTCCGTTTTCTTTTTTATCAATTTGCAATTTCTTTTTAAAGATTCGGCCAACGACAAATCGTTTACTCAACAAGTTCAGTGGCCTAAAAAATAGTAGAGGAACGGTTTGGTCTTTTCCATTTATGTTGGCCATGCAAAAAAGCCCCCTACACATTGACTTCGAGACCGAAAACTTGGTCAGTGCTTGCTCGACAGTTTTGGCTGCAGTGCTTCAGAGTATATAAAGCCGGTGAGCCGAAGCCAGAGACAACGCAGTCTGTTCTTTAGTCAGTCTAACAAATCAACAACCTCACCTCAACATGAAGTGCATCGCTATCATCGCCACCGTCGCCTGCCTGCTGGCCGTCGTTGCCGCCGACAAGGAGGAGAAGATGCTCGGCTCATCCTACGGAGGTGGCTACGCCAAGCCTGCCGCACCAGCATCTTACTCTGCCCCAGCTCCTGCAGCCTACTCCCCCCCAGCTCCTGCTGCTTACTCTGCCGCTCCTGCTACCTACTCCGCCCCCGCTCCGGTCTCCATCCCGGCCCCGCCTTGCCCCAAGAACTACCTCTTCAGCTGCCAGCCCAACCTGGCCCCAGTCCCATGCAGTGCTCCAGCTCCGAGCTACGGATCCGCCGGCGCCTACTCGCAGTACGCCCCCGTCTACGCCCACCAGTGGTAAACATACCCATGGAACCACATTTCGACCAATCGATGACACGACAATTGCAATGATCTAAAAAAATATAATTTATGTTAAAGCATACAACTTGATTGATTTTCGTTTTCGGTTGGGTTTTGGGTTTATGGGTAGGAGAGACCCCCATTTGCGCAATTTAATGTTAAATTATACCTCCCGATAATACCGTTATTTTAACGACGATGATGACGACTTAATCATATTGAAGGTCATCGCGTAAAGCTTAAGATTCTTTAATGACTATGAGCATCCTAGTTATTACCAAACTGGTCATATAATTATCCATTTATAAGTAAATAAAATACATAATCTATAAAACTACAAATTCTGGCGAAACCACATTGAGTTACAAATTGTGTTCTTTGGAAGAAGCAGTGTTAGGTACATAATAAATTAAATTAAGAGAAGAGACAACGACCACCACCGTAGACCTGATGTAGACAAGATATCCTGCCAATACACACGGTTTGTGTTTGTAATCTCCAGAGAGCCGTTTCATTTTTAGTTGTTTTTTTTTTTTTTTTGTAGCATAACAAATAAAATTGTATTAAAGTTGATCTACCAACTAAATGGCTGTAAAACGTTGAGTATGACTACGAACAATATAACATGGCTAAATAACAGAATGGAATTAACACATTTTTATAACAGAAAACAAAAACACTACTAGGTTACTGCTTTAGGACTCCTCTTGTCCAGATGATGGCCAATGAAGCTGCTAGTCGATTGGTGTGAGCGGCGAGGCGTTCGTTATACCGAGTCGAGTGCCATTGATCTGCTTCCCGATAGAGGGAATGTGGAGGTCACTTTCCAGGGCATTGTTTCTAATGTACCAAGGTCTATTTGCAATCATATGCAGCGCTCGGTTTTGGACTCTTTGGACCATCATGACGTTAGAGACTGAGCCATTACCCACAATTTGATGCAGTATGTCATCGAGGGCACAACAATTGTTTTAAACAGCAACATTTTGCTGGCAAGGATGAACTTGTTCGTTGGTCTAAGCAACCAGTTAAGCTTCCTGTGCATATCACAAGTAGCTGTGAAGAGCTTTTTCAAAAACCGACACGTTGTTGCTCCATTTTACCGGCTTTTTCAAAACCAATTTTGACCACTATCCCATTTGACCTCCTCTAAATATGTTATTTTTACCCAATAAGCCCCTGAATAAGTGGACCTAATTATGAGAACAACTGAGATTTATAAACGAGTTTCCAAACAGATTGTTGGTATTTATTTAAAGGTTTAGAAACTTAATGAAATGTAGAGGCAAGTTTGTCTTAATATTCTTTCTTTTTACACTTTCTTTTCTTAATATATCCATAAAGAAAATAGAACAGAAACGTTAACAAACTTTTAAGGCTTATGAAATAAAGGAGAAGCACTAGGAATTAGCTTAGTGTAAAGCTCTAACTCAATTTAAGGTTTCTAACAAAACCAAATTCGAGTCAAATGAAGAAGACTTCGCAGAGAATTAAATTCGTTTTTGCATGGATGTAAACTTTTTTGAAATTCCGAAGGTTGCACAAACATTCTTTGCAATTTACAGTAAAACCTGTCGTTGAGTTTCAATAATCGTCCGGATCAACGATTGCATCATCAAAGAATCTCGCCGCCTGCAATTGTTTTCGGATGGCTCCCACCTGGGTTAGGATTTTCGGCGATGAAGTAGAAACGGTGAACTTTTGCACGGCGGGTACCTGTGAAAAGATGAAAAATAAAGTTAACGTTTAGCTCATCTCCAGGTCGCATCTGACTTCATGCAACCTCTTGGGGCATACAAGTCTATTACGTACCTCCCAGCGCTTTTTAAGGTTGTCCATCTTTCGTTGCCCGTTCTCCGCTAATGGGGCAAACGTCGTTTCCTGCCGCGTCATTTTTGGCATCTCGCGCAGCAACGGCATTGACAAATTGTGGCCCGCCGCCTCTCGCAGTACCACATCCCTTCTGGCTAACGACTGTGGCGTGGTCTGCGTGCCCCGGTGGCGCGAGTCGCTCTTGCTCCGTTGCAACTCCGGCTGCTTCTGCTGCTGCTGCTTGGTGGCAAGATCACCATAGTTCCGAAGGTAGCGGGACAAGCGCTGATCCGTTTGGCGGCGCACTCGCTCCACGGATTGCTCGTCGGCACTGTCCATTTCAAAGCTGGTGTTGGCACTGCCCGAGGCTGCTGCCGGAAGCTGATCAATGATATTTGCCTTGAATGGCGTGTCCTTGTGGTCGTCGTGGAAAATCGAATTGCGTGCGATATTAATGGAGTACGGAGGCGATAATGCATCGGTCGAGTCCTTAGCTGGCGGCACCGAATAGTTTAGTTCCAGGACTTCAAAGGCATTGTCCGACGAAGGCTCCGCCCTGAGGCTTTCCTTTTTTTCGTTGATATGCGTGCGTTCCGTGTCCCTGCCGCAGGCGATCTCTTCCAGGCAAAAGGAGCACAGATTTCGACGACAGTTCATGCAGACATTCCGCTCTCGCTGACACGCGCGGCAGACATCGCTTTTGGCCAAGCAATCGCCGCACATGGCGTACAAGCGCTCGCACTTGTGGCACACCAGGGCATAGCTGCTCTGGCAATTGTGCTCGTTGGGATCGTCATCCTCGCTATCATCTCTCTGGTGCTTGGCCTCCTCGGAGCCGCCTTCGGCCGGCTTTTCTTCTTTCGTGCCATCCCTGCGGTTCGGTTCAGTTTGCTTCAGCTTTAGCGCAAGCTTTCGTTGACACCGCAGGCAACAGCTCTCGTAGTTCTTCAGCGGCTCGTCGCAAAGGGGGCAGATCTTCTCGCACAAATGGAAGCACTCGCGTTCAATCTTAGCCATTTGCGGCACTTCAAACTCGAGATCAACGGCCGCCGGCAGGGGCTGGCCACGCCTGTACTCGTGGTGTGCCGAGTTACTGAAGTATTTATACACTTTGTTGGCGCTGTTGCTTGTTTCGGCTAGATTGTTGGTTCCTTCCTTCCTTCCCTTGTCCTGCAGCAGCTGGGCATCCTGTTCCAGTTTGGTCAGCAACTGTTCGCGCATCAAGCGGTTCTGTTCCGAGTCAAAGCGAGCCTGTGAGTACAGTGAGCGAATGTATAAAAGATTAACACAATTACTTGGCCCCAGCACATTTGCAATTATCTTTCATTACTCGGGTAATAGTTAAAGACCGAAATAGTCCTATCAATTACATTACACTTTCGCTGCCGAACGGTTTTTATGTCGACAGCAAGTATGGGTCGTGTTATGGTAATTCAAATCAATAGCAATTAAGGCTTGTCGCAGTTTTTGGCGTGTAATCAATATCTAGTTATATAAATAAACCCAAGGTTCACATTCGATTTCATTCCCGCTTCCACCGATAGCTGATATTATTTCTGGGCTTTACAATGGATAATCTCTAAGATGCATAACGAGCATATATTTGAATTGCCATAAGATAGCAATTTGGGAGCGCAAAAAGTGCGTAGAGATCTAGAATTCTTGAGGATACAACGCAAGAATATCGTTCATCTTCTTGCTTTATTGGCATTGGTTTAAATATTACTATTATTACATTACAATTAATAACAACAAACAAGTGCAAAACTGCTCACTTTTCAAAACGGCTAAAGTTAGCTTAATGAATTAAATACCACATAAGAACACAACATTTGAACAATTTTTGTTTTTATTTTTGTATTAATAGTTGTTTATGTTAGCATCGACCTATATTTGTAAGCATTCGTAATTGCAGACTTGAAGCTTACGATTTCCAACGGGTCTAAGCTTAGATTGAAGGTAAAGTACCAAGAAAATCAGCAATAGTTAGCAAGTGGTCTGATGAGTTGGGTAGCGCCAACGAAACGATCGTCACCACAGCTGCTACTTGTCTATTGACAAGTTTTTTTTGTTTTAGCTAAAGCCGAGCCTTTGATTTTTATAAAATCGAAGGCGACTGAGACCTCAAGTCTGCAATTACGAATGCTTTTGTATTAATAAATATTTACAGGTCTACGAGTAATAGGGAATCTCCCGAGTCACCTCAACAAAAGGTGGCTTACGTTGTACATCCTAACTGTCCACAAAAACATCCAATATAAAAAACTATAATGCATTTGTTATAAAGTCAAAACGTTGATTTTTTACTTAAAAAAATCAGTTAATTTGTTTGATAAAAAATATAATAAAATTTTTAAATTAAAAAAGCTCGACGTGAGTACCTCAAGAATTTGTTAAATAAGTTATGTTTCAAATTTCAAACCGATTGGTCCAGTAGATTTTGAATTATCGTTTACACCCATTTTCAAAATGAAACTTTTAAGCGCTTTAAAATGTTTGATTTTCATACATGGAACACCAAACAACGTTCGTTAAACTCTGCATTACTTCTTCAATTTTGCTATGATCGATGTAAAACTTGGACACAATATTCTCAAGATATCAAGCATTAAAATTGACGAAAAAAGATAAATAAAACAAAAAAAAAAAAACCATATCCATAACTAAAAATTACAGCTGTTGACTTTACCTTTTCAGCCCGCAGACGCTCCCTTTCCAACTGCTCCTCCAGCTTTATTGTCTTGAGTTGTGCTTCCAACCGTCTAGAATTGAATATATTATATTAATTATGCATAAATAATAAATTGGCTGTGTTCAACAAAGGCTATACCTCGTCAAGGCCTCCTCTTGGCGACGCTCCTTTTCCCTTAGGAGCTCGATGGAACGACGCTTTTCGTCAATCTGCTGCATCAGATCGCGCTGGTAATCCTTTTTTCGAGCTGTTTCCAGCTCAGCACTGCGCAGATTCCGTTCCATAATGCCATCCCCAGTTACAATATTGGAAAGTTCCACATGGCCCAGATCCTGGAGGAGCTTTTGACGTGTTGTGCCAGGCCGAATCTTAGGCGGCACATAGTTGGGATTACTATTTACAATTAACTCTAGGTCAGTCTTATCAGTTGTGCTCTGGTTGGAGATGCTTGTGCTAGATTGGCTGGAGGAGCGGGGTTTCTCCGGGGCAGGGGCAGGAGCTGGCTGTGATGTCTTCTTTACGTGACCCTGTCGTTGGTGCCTGTTAGTGACTGGCGGATGGAGCATCTGGAACAAAAGCAAACATTTATTCGTCAGCTCATAAATTTCACACTGCTAAGCGCATGCAAGTACCTAGCACATAATTGGAATAAATATTTTTATGGTAATCTCCGGACACTTGCCTGGTGCTTGAGAAAGTTCTGCTGGTTCTCGCGCTGTCGCTCACGCAAATAAGTTTGCCGCTTCTGATTTTCATTGTTAAAGCCGGGAAAGTAGGAGTAAAATGTGTCCGTAACCCATTGCTCCATATCATCCTGCGTGCGAAAGAGAGTTGTTGTATATACATATTTATTATATATTCCTTATCGCGCTCCTTCTTTTTCCAACTCTCGTGTTCCGCTCGGCGACACTACTAACCACCATCAAGAAGCTCGTATACATTTTTACACATAAGCGTTGAGGTGAGGGCAACAAATTATCCATTCGCCTTTTGGGGTCAGCAGCACCAGCACTTCGAGCTACACAAGCTGAAGCAGAAGCAGGAGCTGCTCCGCCAAACACTCCACAATGCCTACTGCCATTTTTGCACATAATTTTGTATGCCGTCGACGCGACGTCGCAAATCGCGTGCACCGATGGCATCAACAAAATTATATACAAATCCACACAACTGTCAGGGATCAAGAGCTCGACTGAGGCCATTCCCAGTACTGAAGAGGTAATTATATAAAATCAAAGAAAGTAATATAGACTTTAATAATTCAAATACGAATTGCGTTATCTACATCCTGAATGGGCTCGTAAGACTTTCACAGCCCTTTCCATCATGTAATATATTTCAAGTGTACTCCAATTTGCCTGCCGTCTTATATGCCTCTCTTCATTAAAGGGGTAACAAATAATAATATAAAGGACGAGGACCGTTCCTGAAGTTAGCAGGCGCCTTCAGCATTGGGCTGAGACGTTTTGCCACGCCAATTTATCAACAAGGCCCAGCTGTTCTGCCATACGGGGACGTTGCCTGCATGCATTACGCTTCACTCTGTATTAGCCATGATGATGTGCACCTTAATTAAAGTACGTCTTAACGTTTTCATAACTTAAGGTGAGTGTGAGGGCCGAGATCGAGGTATGAGGACATTCGAGTAGCTCTTTGAGCCCTTCCTAATTAGGTGCAATTAACCGAGAGATTGTGAAGGAAGATTAATAATAGTCTTACAACGAATGTTAAAAAAGCCATAACATTCCAGCAATTCAGGTCAAGGAAACTATCAAAATAAAGACTGCAAATAAGACGGGAAAATTAACGAGGAGAAAGGGCAAGGAGCAAGCTTAGCTATACGGTCACGCAGCTCATCTCAGGTGGGGGAAATGGGGCAAGTCTGCTGTGAGCTTTATTAAAGTAGTTTATCCAATAGTCCGGCTAAGTACAGTGGATAAGCAGGGAACTAGTCCTTCTATTGAGAAAACTAAGGATAGGCCTGATCCTGAACACATCGATGCATCGAGTATCGATGTTTTTTAGCGATTTTTTCCGATGTTTTTCGATGTTTTTATTGATATCGATGTTAACCGATGCATCGATGTTTGACGAAACATCGGTCTCTGATTCCACAATATTTATTATTTATTTATTTTTAATTTTTTGTGCCTATGGATACCATCTTACAAATAGAAAGACTGCTATAAAATATTTGTTTTTTTTTTTTGCCTATTTTATAATTAAAAAACAAAATGAAAGGGTCCTATGGAAGTATCAATATTGATATAATTTTTTATTATGTCATCATATCTAAAAAAAAGAACAATATATATAATTACTACGGAAGCTTGTTTGCAGTTATTACTCACAAATAAAGTAATAGAAATAAGCCTTTTTTAATTTATTACAAAATTCATAGATGCATCGAACATCGATGTTATTTTTAGCGCGATTTTCCGATGTTTTTCGATGATTTTTTGTTACCGATGTTAAGTTGTACATCGATGGTCTATTTTGAAAACATCGACGGGCATTGACATCGAGGTTTTCTGTCGAACTTGCATCACTAGCTTGGCCGACAAAATTAGGCAAAGCTAACCGATCAAGATCAAGATTTTAAGATCTATGGCTATTTGACAATTGTACGGATACTAGGAATTATATGAATGTCTTCTATATAACATTTCGTTGTCATAACTTGATCATTTTTTAAATCGACAGATTTCAATCGATACAAAGACCCCATCTTTATGTGTATCGAGAGAAAAAGTCCGTTATGATACATATATCAACAAATAGATCGCTCTCCATACCATCAACAAAATATCGTAAACCTTGATACATCGATTTCTAAACTATCAAAAAATATATTTCAAAATTCTTATCGATGTTAGCGAGAAATATAATTGAATTTTTTTTATTCTAATAGTACGATATAGAATATCGATTTCCGTCAAATACAAATATATCGACAGACCACGGTTTAAACATAGAAACCTATCCAAATATTTATTCTATACATCCTATCTAAGCGCACCACTGTACATTTTCGAGCCGTTTTTGTGGTGCTGTTTACTAGGCCCATTCATCGAATTGTGTTGCGTGTCACATCGAAATTGGGTTAACTAAGTGCCTGTTAGGTTTTACATACATATGTAGGTACTAAATGTGCGAAAATTAATGAAAATGCGACGTGTGAAAGCTGAACGGGAATGGACGCCTTTGTTGTCGCTACGCATCAGTATAAGTTCAAGGGCAGCAGGGCGGAATGAAACACAGGGACAACGGACCTCAATCGAAAGTATTTGAACCGCTTCTCGTTGGTGAAAGTAAGTATTATGGTTGAAAGTTGGTATGAAAAAATACAAATACAATTTGGTTGCCAAGTGTTGACTATAACTGAACTATTTCATTAAAAATTGATGTGCGTTGTTGACAGTTGGGCGAGCCTAACACTTGCACACACACACATTCATTTATTAAAAATTAAAATATGTATTTAATATATCTTGCAACTCAAACTTAAAGTAATTCAATGAAGATGGATTATAGATACGTATTTCTAGAAATCATTCAATATTTGGTTTACGTCATTTGATTTTTGATTTAAGTTAATTAGAATGTGCCTCGTTCATTTTGTTCCGTTGGTTGGTTTTGATTTGCCGGCAATCAGGGACACGCCCCGGCACTCTACATTCCGCTTACCTCATATACATGAGATGGTTTGAGGGATTTAGAGTATAGCAAAGTAAATTCAAGTTCAGGCCCAAACAAAAGCAAGCGCAACAAACGAGCTTCAAATTACAACTGAGAGCGCTGCCAGCAATTTCATTAAACGAATGGCTGGCCTGTTCACAGCAGAGCCGGCAGAATGCTAACTGGAGCACGGAATGTACTAACTACGGTAACAATAGCCAGCACCCAACAACAGCGAGTACAGTGGCTACAATGAGCCATGCAACATTGATAGCGGAAGGAATCGAGGCCACGACACTACGAAAACGCAACAAAACACGGAATTTCAAAAGCCAGAATGTAAATAATTAAAATCCCGGACTAATTTGGCCGCCGAGAGTAGCTTCAGAAGTCGGGTGACAGTATCTCTGGCAGCAATGCAAGTACATAGAACAACAAATTATTTATTAGTAAATATGCAACCGAATGCATAATACAAATTTAAAAAAGTGAAAACAAAAGAATGCAACCAAATAATAAATGCTGACTGCCCTTTTTCACAAAATATTTCTACTATTAAATTAAATGTTTTGAAAACATTAAATGGTAGTTAGTGTTCGAATTTCAATACGATTATGTGTCATTTCTTACTATGGTAGGTAAATTTGATTGCAGTTAGGACTCTTAAGTTTAATTTCAAATAACCAATAAAGATCGCATGTTCTTGATTATATTATTTTTCTTATTTTTCAACTTGGATCACCCCAGTTATTTATTGTTCCTAGTTGTAACCGTAAAATTACAA
Organism: Drosophila bocki; assembly: GCA_008042715.1. Taxonomy (NCBI): domain Eukaryota; kingdom Metazoa; phylum Arthropoda; class Insecta; order Diptera; family Drosophilidae; genus Drosophila; species Drosophila bocki. Next base: position 48,254 of record VNJY01001106.1, read on the forward strand.
TTTTAAAAATATATTTTATAGTTGTGGTTTTTCGGCGACCTTTCCTTGGTTATATATGCTGTTGAGCCGGCTTGAGGTCAGGGAGGGGGGTGGAATATAAACATAAATAAAAGGCTTTTTATTTTGTTTTGGTCCGATATATTTCGGTTGAACTGTCGTCAACCGTCTTCAGGGCAAATTATTTTACATATCGGACCAAAACAAAATAAAAAGCCTTTTATTTATAACCGAAATATATCGGACCAAAACAAAATAAAAAGCCTTTTATTTATGTTTATATTCCACCCCCCTCCCTGACCTCAAGCCGGCTCAACAGCATAAATATATTTTATATATAGTCAGTGCAAACCGCAGAATTTCTTTTAGTATTTAATTTTTATAAATTTGAATTAAAGAGGAAGATTTAAAAAAGCCATTGATATTAATATTTCGATGATTTTGAGAAGCAACCAATCCTTTTACTATTGCCCATTCAAAAATTTATGAATGACTCTTGAATATTAGACATAAAATAGTATAACCAGCTAAAATTATTGTTGCAGAATAATTTGAATTTATTTATTTTAAAATAGTTGAATCTATTCGGAATTTTTCAGATTTGCAAGGTGTTAAGATAAGGTAATGTATAAAAAAATGTTAATTTTATTATTTTAATAATTTACTTTAAAATTAAAACCAAACACGGAAAAATGCAAATTAATGTATAATTTTGAATACTAACATTTTCACACAAAAGTGCCGCCAAAACAAAGATTTTAAACAGAAACACTAGAATTTGTTGTTAAAGGGATTTGACATCCTGGGGGAAACAAAACAAAACAGGCTTGTGTTTTTTGCATTTTTTAGGCGCGTATAAGAACATTGGTTTTTATAGTTACACTTATAAAGATGTACGACTTTTACCGATAAAAATAGATAAGCATCTGTATTAAATAAAAGTACCTATATAAATATTTTTATAAACTTTTTTTTTGATAATAATTTTTAAAATTCCATTTCACTGGGAATGGGACTTACCCAAAGGCGCACGGCAACCTCTAGGGAAAATAACTCAACGAAATCTTTGGCTCAACTGATGCAAAGATTTTAAGACATAAAGACTTAAGTCTTTTGGAAATGGTTAAAGACAAAAAAATTAGCTCAATGAGGCGTAGAATAACGAATTTTGCACATTTATGGCCTGAGAAATATGCGATGCGGTGCGCCAATGAAGCGCAACGTAACGCACATTTTAAAGCTCCAACGTATGTGCACATGTACATACATACATGCATATGTTAGTACTCACCGACCGACGGATTGGCAAGCGGTTCTCACTTAGCGGCCGCCCGCTTTCCAAATTGCGCCGCAGCGACACATTTGGCGACTTGTACTGACGAGCGCTGCCGACAAGCAGCTGGCGCTGGTTCGCCAATTCCTTGGTAGATTTAGATGGGCTGACGTCTGACACGACCTGCCCGCCATCTTCCCCATCCTCCCGTTCCAGGCTTCCTAAGTCCAAGTCCACAAGAAGTTCTTCGTGATGGCCGCCGGTTGCCAAGGAAGGAGACACAGCGACGGGTTCATTGGACTCCTGTGTCCTGCGACATTGCACTTTGAAGTCGGCGGCTTGCAGGAGAAGGGCTGCGGGGCATGGTTGCGGTTTTTCGATGGCCAACCGCTCCCGATCCTTCTGCAGTTGCTGACGCTCCAGTGTAAGGAACTGTTGCAGGTCCATAGCTGGAAGAGAGATAGTATCAGAATGTGAAGATTATAGGATCCTTTGGCATTGGCTAGGCACTCACCATTTCGGCTTGCAACAGTTTCTGTTTTCAGATATCTAACGCCATCAGAATAATGCGCAACTTTTAATCGTATTAATTTGAGTTGAATGTTTTCCGCGTTCTAGAGCTGGAAGTTCAGCTGGGTCGACCATTTCGATAATAATGTCGATGTTTTAAACTATTTTTATTGAAACTATCGATAGTTAAGGTTTCAGTAAACTATTGATAAAGTTCCACCACTATAAAATATTACCCTTTTACATACAATGTAATGATGCGTTTCCACTGAACCATATAATCACATTCTCGGTTTTGTTTTATGTTTTTATATATCGACGCATTTCCGTGAATGTATCGTATGTTGAAAAGTCAAATTTTACAGAAGCTTGTTTTTTTATTTGATCTCTTAGGAAGCACTGAACAAACAATAAAATTGAAACTCAATCTTTATCGGAACTATAGGGTTTTCAGTTATAATATTTCGCAGGGTAGTGAGACATTAGGTGCCTAACAATTTTGCATTAAAATCTCAATTTCGAAAAAAAACGACATACGATACTTTCGCGGAAATGCGTCGATATAAAAGAAAATATTAGGTCAGGCGGCACTGAAATCATCTACATACAATGAGGTATTTTGGGCAGTTCCTCGACGACTGAAATACTGAAACTATCACCTATGTTTCGCGATATTAGGACGATATTTTCAACTGAAATCAACTGTTCCCTTACAAACTGTCATACTATCTGTCCGACGGCGCTAAAAATGACTCCTAGCCTTACGACTGAGATTTTGGTTAAAAATTTAGCGGCAGACTTTTTTTGGTTTGTTCCCTTAACGGCTGAAAATATCGGCGAACTATCGCGAGATATCGCCCACATTTTCAGTAATTCAGTCGTCAAGGGAGCCTTCCTGAATATGTACATTGCAATGGAATGTGCTATAATATACATTTGCTTGAAATTGCAAAGTCTTTTTCACATGGTAAAATGAATAGAAAACTATTACTCAAAATGCACTTCTAGTGGGAATGGGCCGTAAAACCGAAATATCGATAGTGTTTCCATCGGTAGTTTCTCCCAAACACGCAAATATCGCTACTATCGTTCGCGGTCGCCCAGCTCTAGCGCGCTCTTCCTCTTTCTTTTCGTTTCGTTTCCGGAACATACACACACGTGGATTTTGTTGAAATTGCAATTAATTTGCCAACAAAATGAAGTAAGCACTGGGAAAATATTGTGTTTTCTTCATCTAATATAGTATGCGTTTTCAGGATCGGCTTGTGTTCATTCAGCGGGTACAAAATCTACCCCGGCCATGGCAAAACCATGGTTAAGGTTGATGGCAAGGTATGTGTGTGTGTGTGTACAGAATGCTCCGCAGACATGATAGCTAAAGCCTGCTTTATTCGTTCTCCTAGAGCTTCACCTTCCTGGACAAGAAGTGCGAGCGGTCCTATCTGATGAAGCGCAATCCCCGCAAGGTTACGTGGACTGTGCTGTACCGCCGCAAGCACCGCAAGGGCATTGAGGAGGAGGCCTCCAAGAAGCGCACTCGCCGTACCCAGAAGTTCCAGCGCGCTATCGTCGGCGCCTCGCTGGCCGAGATCATGGCCAAGCGCAACATGAAGCCGGAGGTGCGCAAGGCGCAGCGTGACCAAGCCATCAAGGTGGCCAAGGAGCAAAAGCGCGCCGTTAAGGCCGCGAAGAAGGCAGCTGCCCCCGCACCGGCCAAGAAGTCTGCGCCCAAGCAGAAGGCCGCTAAGGTCACGCAGAAGGCCGCTCCTCGCGTCGGTGGCAAGCGGTAAATAATACCTGCCCCCCGCCGGTAGTGATGTGCTAAAGTTTTAATAACAGGATCTAAGAAACCAGAAGTGAAACAAAAATTAAAACGCCACAAATGCAAATTTGTGGTCGCAAAAAAAAAAAGCAAACGTGTTGTGTTTTTGTTATTCCAAATATTACAAATTGTGCACAGAGAAAGGATAAGTACTGCGAAAAGTAAACAATTGTGAAGATTACAGCCTGAATATCCGCGTACACAAATCTTCGTTGTGACGATATTAAATTGAACTTTATAACGTAGTGAAGGATACCCAAACGACCCTATTCAAGTATATATATGCTAGATCAGCTGGCCGTCTGTGAAATATTAATTTTTATACTAAAAAATATCACAAACGGCATTTGAAATAAGTAAATTCAATATATCGAATTTTATAAAAACGCAAAACACTTAAAATTTGAAATGTTTTAATATATTTTTATTCGGTTTATCTTATTTTTTGTTATACAATACCTAAATGAATTCAGTATTATACTTCTTTTGGCCGATAAAGTTTGTGAGACGACCAATTGCATCGCTGTGCACTTTAACATAGGTCTGTATCGGATCGTAGATTTCCGTAGCTGGTTGCTCTTCGCCTTCTTGGTCGTCGTTGTCTAGAAGCATTTCCACATGCACCTTCTGAGGCCGTATTTCCATTAGGTTTATGCAGCCCAGATCCCCTAGGAGCTCCAAAAGGAACATGATATCCACGGGTACCATGTGCGAGAATTTCAGAAACAAACTGTGAACGGTACAACCGACGTGTGAAATACATTCGCTGAGAACAGCGCCCAGCCACCGATCAAGCACGCGACGGTTAAGCGATGCGTTCACCCTGATCCATGGTTGCGGTCGCATCGCAATGGCGTCCCGTGAAGATCCCACAGATTTATTAGTAGCTTGTTCAGCGATTACGTCTGACTTGCGAGAAGAAATCCTTGCGGATCGCTTGATCTTCGGTCCTTCTGCTTCATCATCGCTCTCGCTTCCTGTGCTGCTTATCTGCTCCACCAGCTTCATCTTCTTTTCAAGAGGCATGGCAGTGTCCTCCGTACCCAAGTTGCGCTTTTGACCAATGACGACTGGACTAGTACCCTGGCTCTGGATCCGCTCCCTCTGCAGCCGCGTCAACTGGAACGTGTGCACCACCCAATTACGGATATGTTTTTTGTGCACATACATGTGACTGGACACGCCCACACGCTTCACCAGATCGTGATCGGCCAACAGATGCAGTGTCTCCAAGAGGAAGTCACCAAGGGGAAAGATACTGCGCAACTGCAGGGCCTGCACACCGAGTGGATGCTGTTCAATGTAGTTGAGAATGTCCTCCATGTGGCGGATGGCTTGGGAGTCATAGTTCCGCTCGTGGAGAATCGGTTGAAGGGTGTTGAATGTGTTCTCGGTGTACTTCCAGTAGGTGGCTCTATACAAATAAATCGAATAAAAAAGAAAACATGATTGTCAATAAATAATTCCTGATAATATTATGAAAAGAAAGAAAAGTGTGATCGACTGTGGGATAACTTTTACCAAAAGTCTTTGTAAATGGTATAGTAATCCAATTTTGATCAGATTTTAACTTAATTTTAAAATCGTGATAACTATTTTTCAGTGTTTATGAGTATATACGAGTACATAAAGAGGTAGTCAAAAGTATTTACACAACTTCTATCAGCTGTTTTTCATGTTGTTGATAACCAATTATCCTAAGTGGAATGCTAAAAGCAAAAGAAAATAGGACCCTTTATTATGGTTATAGCTGAATAAGCTGAATTCTAGCCAATGAAAAGCCAAGTTATTAATAAAGTAAATTACGAGATTTTTGCTTAAGACATTAAAATTTAACAGAATTAAATTTAGGATGAAAACAAAATATCTGTACCTATTTTTTTTGCTTTTACAATGTTCTATTGTATCTTGAGTAAAAATTTAAAAACATTCTCATTATTATACCATTGCAGTGTATTATAATTTTAGTTTTAGACCCTATAAAGTATACATACATATATATTCTTGATCAGCATCAAGGGCCGGGTAGATCTAAACATGTCTGCCTGTCTGTTCCTAGGCAAATTAGTCCCTCATTTTTGGAGCTATCTAAATTAAACATCTGACTATTCTTCGCAACAGACGGATCGGCCGACTATATCGTATAGTTATAGCTTCGCTGTTTTTCAGCATATTTTTTTTACTTGTATTTCAGAATTTCGGGTATACAAACTTCGGCGTGCCGAAGTTAGCTTTCTTTCTTGTGTTTCCTTGAAACTAAAGACTTTTTTTAGCAGCCCTTTAAAAACTTTATCGTTAAAACGCAAAATTTACGCTTTTGTAAATTGTAAATATGAAAAATTTCTTTGAAATTACACTTACTTTTCTACTTTTTTTAACACCAAATTTCGCAAGGTGTCCGCCTGCAAGTTAATCTGCTGTTGCAGTTCCTTATGCTCGACGAGCTCTATGCCAATGGTGGGCAGATGGACCACGAATACATCTTGAGCCCGGGCACGCTCTTCCTTGTTCAACGCTGGCTCATACTCCTGGGAGCGGTCCACCTCCCACGAATGCGGTTCATCGTCGTCTAGCAGCTCGGCACAAATGGACCGCCAGTCGGTAAGATTATTCATGGTTCGCTCGGCCAGGACCTTTCCCAGATCCTTTAGCTCGAGCGCCTGCTGCTGCCGCCGCCAGTGCGTCTCCAGCTGCTGGGCAAAGGGCAGGAGATTAGAGGTGGTCACTGTGAGGGCAGTGCCTGCCGGATGGGTTTCCAATTGAAAGTGCTGGGATGACGGCAGAGCATCGGCCACAAGCTGCCGTAAAATTGGTCGCTGCTCGTGAGCAATTCGGTCCACAGCGTTCAGATAGTTGCCGCTGCGCATGATGCAGTTGGCGAACGGACAGTCGCCCTGCTCCAGCCGAGTGGAGCTGATAGTGATAGCCTCGCCCAAGGCGTCCAGGGCGCAGAAGAAGTGCATGGCGCGCATCGGGAGCTTGGACAACTGGTTGTATGCACTGGCAGGCAGGCGGTAGCTCATATTTGCCGGATGGAAGCGAACCCGCGAGACCTGTCGGCTGCCACTGCTGCACTCGCCCTCCAGCCTCTTGGCGTACTCCGTCTGCGGGGCATTGTCAAATATGCAGCTGTAGTGATCCAAAATGCGGTCTGACGGGCAGCCACTCTGCTTGCCCATGGTGGAGATATCCACGGTTAGGATGTTGGCGGGCAGCTGCAGTGAAAGTCGCAGCCTCTCGCCCACCAGCCACTCGCCAATGAGGAGCAGTTGGGCGAAGTGCGGCGAAGCCAGCTGCTGCTGCTGGTCTTGGTCAGTTCGCAGTTTCTGGGCCAAGGCAAAGAAGGCGTCGTACACAAAGTGTGTCAGCTTGGTGTAGATCAAGCGGTACTTGTATTTGGAGCTGAGCAGGTGGCCGGGCCTCGTGATTTGGCGACTGGACGCCGACTGTATGTTGCGTCGCTTGACAGCCACTAGCATTGAGTCTGAACGCGCCTTGTTGAAGGCGGCGTTCAGCACCTCCTCGGAGAAGTGTTTGTAGATCTCGAAGGTTTGCAAATTCAGCAGCGTTTTGTCCTTGACACAGCAGACAGTGCTATGCAGCACGGCGTGGGCGACGGCCACCTGGAGATCCGTCTCGCTGGCAGGGTCCTGGTGGATCAGTTGCTGGTCTTCGTGCGTGAAGTGCAGTTCGTTTAGCTGTTGACTGCTGAAGATGTCCAAAATGTCGGGCAATAGAAACTGTCTGCTGGGACAACCTTGCTAGAGGGGGGAAGTACATGTGTCAAAGTCAAGTCATCTCATCTTCCTTTCTCTCTCATCGTAAACTACTGCCCAGTCGGACTTTTCGGGAGGACGCGAACAGGGGAGGATGAAATTCTTGTAGAAATGGGAGGGCTTTTTTCGAACGAAAATTCCCTTTGGGGATTTTTATTTTTAATGCGAGAGAGAGAGAGAGAGAGATAAAGGGATACATATATTTTTGCTCTTTCCTTAAAACTGTATGTATTCGCGTTCCCGACATTAGCTTTTGATTTGACTCAGTGGCCCAGTTGGTAAGCGGACGGTCTGTGATTTCTGAGACATGGGTTCAAATCCCGACCGGGAACTAAGAAAAGTAAGTTTAAGTGGCTTTTAATAAGATTTAAACATTAATATAAGTAATTTGATAACCATTGGAATAAATTATAATTAAAAATTAACAAATAAAAAAGTTTTAATGATTTATTTTATAAATTTCCGACTCTCTGGGGAGGAAGAATTTCTTCCAAAATCAAATTTTTTATACTCTCTGGGGAGGAAGAATTTCTTCAAAAGGCCAGAATTTCTTCCTCACCCGAGCAGCGACGGCGGGAGACAAATTACACGAATTACCCCGGCCGCCCATGTATAAAAGCGAATTAGACTTTTACAGAAAAGGGTAGGACTCCCTCCTCCCGTTTCTATGAGAAAATAGTACTCCTTTCTTAGGGAAAAGTCCGACTGGGTAAGAACCAATATTCCACTCACCGATTTTGCGGTCATCCGCTGAAGTTTTCCCATCAAAAGGGCAAAGTGAGTCATCAACGCCCCTTGGAACTCACTCTTGTTCGGATACTCGCGCTTCAGTTGAGCCAGGAAGGTGTCGTTGTATACCGTGTGGACCTCCGGCTGTGTCTGCATTGCATGGATCATGCTGGGCACATCCGGGATATCGCGCTTCATCTTCACCATGAACTGGACTCTGCGCACGCAGGCCTGCGTCGTTTTGTTGCAAATGCCCAAGAAGCGACGGATCAAGTCGCGGCAGACGAGACCCAAGTCACACAAGGCCAGGGTCACCGTGGGTGCATCAATGAACATGTACACAGCCCGACCCATCTTCAGCAGGCGATCCTCCTCGGGCGTCCACTTGACACGAAGCGTACGCATGTTTCGCAACGCATCCCGATCGATATCGTCGCGCGGCCCACTTGTTCTCTTCTTGTTGGAATTTTTCACGCTGCTCGGCAGTCCGCCTCCGTGCCTTCGGCTAGTCAACCGCGGACCGATCTTCAAGCGTGCGAAGGTGGTGCGCTTTCGTCCCGGGACTGGCTTTCTTAACTTCTCCCTAAGAATGCGCCTCGACTTTCCGCCGCCTCCGTTTTGGTGCTGAACCCACGTCCAGTGGCGGAATTGGTGGGCGAACAACTGCGAGCCCAAGCCAGCAGCACCGAGATGGTCGCCGGGCACCGTTCCTTTGTCCATCTCCAAGGCCTGGTCAAAGTCCACGCTGGGCAGAAACGTGAGGGCCTTCAGGCGCAGGGCGCTCTTTCTATTCTGCGAAGTCAAGACCTTGCGGTAGCCCAGTTTGGTGTAGATGCAGATGTGCTGCAGCTTGGCCCAATAGTGGCCCACCTGCTCCGCGCTGGAGAACTCGAAGCTGAGCGGCGTGTACGAGCGATCGGTGCTGACCTGCATGTAGTTCTGCTCCGTGCTGGACGTGGTGTCCAGCAGGCAGGTGCGCTGGTTTAGATACACCCAACGCTGCAGTACGTCGCGTCCCAGCTTGCCCTCGCTCACCTGGACGAGACCCATGTTATTAAGCAGCCGCAGAGTTCCTACGTAGAGCTGCTGCAGCTTCAATCGTGGCACTGCCGAGTCCTGCTTGAGTTGGGAGAGCAAGTAGTGCTGACGCACGGGATGCTGCAGCTGCGGACGCAACTGATCGTTGGCATCGCGCTCGATGCGGCAAATGCGCTGGAAAAGCGACAGCGGCATCCTCTCCATGGCGTCGGTGAAGTAGATCCAGCCCTTGGGCTTATTCTCGTACGCCGGCAGTGGCGGAATAAAGGTCCGCCAGGTTATTTCCTCGGTGTAAGGCGGGATGTTTCCCTCCTCCTTGGCCTCGGCTTGCCACTCCTCCAGAAACTGGCGGGGCTGCAGCTCCGGCTCAGACTTCTGCCATTCTTGCGCCAGTTCGGCAGTCATGGCCAGTGGTTTTTGGTCCGGCGGAATCTCGTGCACCAGATAGTACAGGAACTCGTGCAGCGTCCGGGCCAGCAGTAGCTTGGGTGCCTGGATCTTGCCTATGGCCGATAGGCCAGCAGGTCGCTCCGAGGTCAGTTTCCTCCGAGCGATCACCTCACTGCGCTCCTTTGGCTTGAGGTCGGAGAGCCGCGTCATGCGCTCCTCGGATATCAGATGCAAGTTGCTCTTGAGCTTAAGGATCTCGCGCTGCATGAGCGCATGCTCCAGTCCGATCTTTGGGTGTGTGGCCAAGCGAAAGACGCGGACACGCTCCTTGTACTGCATGGTGATCTCGAACACGTTCACCACATGGGCATCCACTAAGGGCCGCAAAAGACGCTGCAGCGATCGCCGGCACAGGTTGTCCGTGTAGCCGGCTGAGCGCTCCTCCTCCTGCAGACACTTCTGCAGCCGATGCAGGGGCACCACGCAGTGCTTGTCGATCAGGCGAACAATAACCTTTCGGCGGTTTATGTGGCGCAGCGTCTGGTTTCGTGACTTGGTGCTTTTTACAGTGAACACCATCGGTCGCGAATGGGTAACTATATCCGGTATATCCTTCAGTGGAATCTCTGATTGCTTGGGGATGTTCTGGAAAGAAGATGGTGGGATATGTATAGCCTCTATGCTAATCGTAGTTCTGTTTTCTTACCGGCTCATCCGCGCACCTTATCGGCAGCTCTTTGTGCTTCATTGCGTCTTTTAGCTTGACATCCTCCTCAAACTGGCTTGTGGCCATAAAGCGAAAATGACGGCTCTTGCCCACCTGATCCGAGTACATTTTGATCTGTCCCGACTTCTTCAACTGCTTGACGAAGTGGCGCATTGTGAGGGCATTGATGCCCGTGTACTGGGACAGTTCGTGACTCGTTAGTCCACGTTTGCCAAATCGAGCCACGGCCCGGTACACCTCCTCCTCTGGTGGCATGTCCAGGTAACAATGGCGTAGGTCAAGGAACTCGTCTTGAGTCGCCTTTTCCTCAATTTCGTCGTTCTTATAGAAATCCCTCAACTGCAGTTCGGGGTTGCGCAATTGTGCGACGGTTACCTTGCGCATTGTCGTCTTGGACGACTTGCCCGCTTTGGTCATTACTGGCACAGGCATTTCCACCTGCTTGGTCTCAAAGAACTTTCGGAAAGTGTGTGTCACCAGCAATTTCTTCACTTTGAAATGGGTGGGGTTGCCCAGCACTGCTGCGATTTGGGAAACGGGGACTTGGCGACTGCTCGTTTCCATAATCGCCAGGTACAGCTTCCCAAGACACTCCAGTGACTGGTTTTTGTAGATGCGGTGAAATCGCGGCAAGTGCAGCAGAGAGGACATGAGTGCGCGGCCATTGTTAATTTCGTGGTAGGCCTGGGAAGTGATTAGCTGTTGGCTCAGTAGCTTGTTTCTGGCAAGATTAAACATTAAGTAAACAAAATAAACAATTATTAAACTATTAAGTGAAATACTAAGCTTTTTCTGGATTGCCTTCTAACGATTTTTCGAAGGTAATAAGCGTATCTATTATTTATTATCTAGAATTATAGAATTTTATCAATTCACTGTGATTCTATGTGTACAAAAATGCTCTATAAAATGGTTACGTCTTTATTTTATAAAGATTTTAAGTTGATTGAAAATTGAAAATTCATCCACTTATATTTATGACACCCCATAATAAGGTAACCAAACCAAAAACCGTACAGTAATAAGATGCATAACCTTGATACATTTTATTGCCATATGGGCATATTTCTACAGCCAAAAAATTAATAGTTCTCTAATTTTTTTTTTTCAACATAGTTACATTAAGAAATGTTGCAATTGATCAAATTTTAAAGGATTTGGCATATTGTAAAAAGTATTTCAAAATATTCAATTGCAAATTCGCGAAAACGCTATATTTTATTAGTTTGATTTAAAACAAGAAAGAAAGCTTACTTCGCCACGCCGAAGTTTGTATACCCTTGCAGTATTCAATGATCATAATTATATATTTACATTATTATAGGCTTACAATTTCAATTTTACATTAACAGCTTCAAGTTTTTCTCTACATCTCCTGATCATTCCTATGCCAACTACATGATATAGTCGTTCAATTTTCCAAAAATTGCTAAGGGTAATTCGGTGCAAAACGGGCGACTTTTCAAAAAAAACATTGTGGCAAAACGGCTAAAGTTAGCTTAATGAATTAAATACCGTTTAATAAGACAACATTTTAACAATTTTTGATCAATTTTGTATTGCAAAATATTTAGAGGTAGAGAAGTCATAGGGAATCTACCGAGTTGACAATTTAAATGCTTCTACTCTTTTGCTTTTATCCTTCTCCCATGTACCGTTATCTTTCGCATTCCCTTTTGGGTTGCTTCTGCATAGATCAAGCTACGCAATAAAAATTATTTCAGGGAAATTGGTCAACAACAACAACAAGAATAACAACTAAAAGGATCTGCAACAATTGGTTTGTCGTGCAAATACTTTTGACTACCTCTGTTTTTGAGAAGCTGATGTTTTGAGATTAATTACTACTTGATTATGGAATTATGAAAAAATAATGATAAAGACATGATAATATATATAGAATAGAATAGAAATATATATAGAATAAAAATAGAAAAGACTTAATTATCCTCTTACTTGATGTAAAACACAATGCCAGGGTCTTTGGTGTAATTAATGAGAGACCAAGGACCCGTTGTGGTTTGTCCGCTGTGACGAGAACGGCCAATGGCCTCCAGGAAGACGTAGTATGCCAGGGGCATGTTAGGAGGCATCATCATGTGCGCTGGTGTCAACGCCGCCTGGCGAAGCTCCTGCGAAGCGACAATAACGAGCTTGCCGCCCCAATGCTCGGTGGCCTGAGCCGCGGTCAGAGCTTTCAGATCACAAGACTGGATTGGTTTACGGGTCTTGAAGTCCGTACAATTGCCCATAACGCCGTCCTCCTGCACGAAAGCCGACGGATATAACATAAAGGGGCACTTGTCGGGCACCACAGGTATGCCCGACTCCGGGTCTATGTCGTTTTGGCGGTCATAATACGGCAGAAAAGGTTGCGGTTCAGGTAGCTCGAAGAACTCGACCTTTTGGGGCTGGGAGCGAAGCAGTAGCGCCCATGCCTGCTCGCGCACGCGGTCTGGCAGCGGCGAGGAGGTGCCGCACAGACGCCTCTCTAGCAGCTCCCACAGATCTTAAAAGCCAATGAGAAATGGATTAACAATTGCATTTGTCGATGATTTGTCGTTGTAATCGTCATACAAGGCAAGGTCACTCCCTGCAGGCCTTCAAGAGCAACCTCATCGAAGATAGCACAGATCCAGGAGCCTCCAGATGTAGCGCTCATCTTCAAAACGTTTTTAAGAATTTACAAAAAGTATCAAAACAAACTTCTTCTTCTTCTTTTGCTGCGGCGTTCACAGGAATCGAATCAACCATACGCGTTTACCAACACTGTTACAGTAACAGTGTTACTGGCCAGAGATGGCAAAATTTTTTTTTGTAGTAAAAACCAACATGGATGGCTCGTCACTAATATTCGCTTTTCGTCGCAAATATCCTGCGATATAGGCGTAACTGTAAGCCTTTATAGTACTGGTCTTTGGAAATTGAAACCACTTTCGATTCATAAGAACTGAGCATAATATAAGTTTTTTAGCGGCTATAAAATAGCTAATTTTCTGCCTTAAAAACGCTCAAGTGATAGCACTGTGGTATGTATCAGCAATTGTGCTACGGTCACACTTTTGCATTCTCCTACATCTGTAAACATTAATTTTGGTTAACAAAATGTCTTCTGCCATATATTTAGAGAACTATTTGGACGGTAGGTCCACAATCGCTGCTCACCAGAGTCGCGCAGAATCTCCTTCATCTCCTTCACAATATCATTCTTCCCCAGGCTTGGAAAGTCTACCAACCGAGTTGGAGCGAAATTTTAAGCTTATGCGGAAATTGGACGATCGCGCCCAAACGGCTATGAAGAGCATCGATAGCCACGCCAAGGACTTTATGCGGAAGCTGGGCGAGAACGGGGCGCTGGGCGACGAGGAGCGCAAGGAGCGACTGGAGGACATCAAGGCATTGTTCGGAAAAGCCAAGGAATACAGCGACGACAAGGTGCAGCTGGCCATTCAAACGTACGAGTTGGTCGACAAGCAGATCCGACGACTGGACAATGACCTGGCACGGTTTGAGGGCGAGATACAGGAGAAGGCCTCCTCTACGCGAGCCAAATCCGAGGAAGTGGTGGCCAAAAGTAAGTGCCGAGCTGCATTCTGTGTCACACCCACCTTAAACTTCGTATTTCTTGCAGAGGGTAGGAAAAAAACCAAGGACAGCAAGGCGACATCCGGTAAAAAGAAAAAGTCAGCCTCCTCGGACGAGGAAACGGCTCGTGGTGGTAGTAGTCAGACCAATGTAAATACTAGCCTTAATTCGACCACCAACGCCGGCCAAGGTACCAAAAAGAAAAAGTCCAAGGTAAATCAAGAAAAAGAAACTCGCAAGGGGGGCGCACAAAAGGTAAATCATCTTCATTCCTCATCTAAATGTAGCCTTGTTTTTATTGAGATCTTATTTTTATTTCATTGCCCTACCTACATATGTTCTTTAGTTGTCGTTGCTCCAGTTTGGCCTCAAACCCGGTAATCCGTTACTTTTCCGTAGATTTCCCCCGTTTCCTTTCTGCTATCATTTGCATGTCACAGCTGCGTGAACTCTTTACTTACGCTCCCATCTATTCTCTTCGTTATCCTTATGCACACAGAAGGCCGCAGAGGTGGATGATTCGGAGAAGGAGTCCAGCCATACGGCCGCAACGCATCCAAGCGATGTAATGGACATGCCTGTGGATCCCAACGAGCCAACGTATTGCCTGTGCCACCAGGTGTCATATGGAGAGATGATTGGATGCGACAATCCCGACGTGAGTATCGATTTTTAATTGTTATTTGCGTTAAGACCTAATGACTGACTTTCACATTTGCCTAGTGCCCCATCGAGTGGTTCCACTTTGCTTGCGTCGGCCTAACCACAAAGCCCAAGGGAAAGTGGTTCTGTCCCAAGTGTACACAGGATCGTAAGAAGAAATAGTTTTAATGGTTGTTAGGGGAACATGTAATATAAGTAAGCTAAGTACTATAATTAAGTTTCTATATTTTTGATTAAACATCTCTAAAGCCCGTCATCATTCAGTTTTTAACCCGACCATATGCTTCTGCGTCTCATCTAGCCACTCTATTCTAGAGCTAGCACAAAAAAATGAAAGTTCAAAAAATTGTATGGCGTTACTCATCTTGTTATAAAGTCTTTGTCCTCAACTAGCGAGCAGAACTCGACGTGCTCTAAATTTCGTTTTAAGTTATCAACTGAACTTGTAAGAACTGTTAACTGTCATGAACCCTTCAATAAAACTCGGGACAATGCGATTACCGAATATGTTTCTGTATTTTGAAGCCTCGTCACCGCCACATTTCAATTTTTAAACAAAAAATCATTCCTATGTCTAGTTAGCCATTTTACTTTAATTTATTAACTTTTTATGTGGACTTCGTTTTTGGTTTTTTTTTTCACAATTTCAAAGCGACTAAGATTTCCAAGTAGATTACACACTTGTCTGTATATGCAGGTGTACGTGTTACCATATACACATACATGCGTCGGCATGTGTACATGAACATTTACATATGGATATATACTGGATATAGGCAACTGTCTAATCGAGAAACCGAGAAGGAAACGAAGAACAAAATAAACTTCAGGCGAAGACTGAGGCTGGAAAGGAAAGCCTTGAGGTTGGATCACCATACACATATGTATACTGGACTTGTTGTCGTCGTCGTGGTCGTGGTCGTGGTGTGCGTTCAGATTTTGCTATGCAGTTTGGTCAGCTGCCAGCCTACTTCTTCGTCATGATCTTCAGATACTCGAGGGCGTTTTGAGCAGCATGCCGCTGGGCATCGGAGACCGAGGGGCCGGTGCCATGGCAGACGCCCACAGGCAGCGTGGACAGCTGCACCAGGCACTGGAACTGTCCAGTGTATGTCTTCTCCTCGATGTCCACGTAGGTAACTTCAAACTGGTTCTCAGTGGCGATCTCGCCCAGAAGCTTGATGTAGTCCATCTTGGCACTCTTCAGGCAGGTCTTCTGAAAGAAATCATGGAGAAACCTTGCGTTAAAAGCGGTTCAGATTGTCAGTGAACCTTGGCTCACAGTAAAGAAAATATGCATATGCAGGTAAGGTAGAATTTATATAACACAAACTGTTCTCGCCTTTAATGTTTTAGTTTTAACTAAATATTTTACTAACGGAATATGCTTCTTGGAGGAGGTCACTCTATTTGATTTAAAACAATAAATAAAATTAGCTTTGGGAAGCTGAAGTTTGCACACCGACTTTTTTCTCAAAGACCTTAAATAACAAGATGGAGATACTCCGTAGAATTTTTGATCGATCGAATTTTTGGAATGGCTTCAGGCTTCTTTGACGTTTACTATAAGAAAGAACTCTCAAAAGGGTGCAGAAAATGCATGGGTGTTACGCATCTTATTATGCGGTCTTTGTTAGGACTCCTTCAGTATAGAGACAATGACTGAATGCTTCCGTTTGTAAGTTCAAGTCGATATTAAATTTATTTCTTTTTATATAACTGCTTGAAATTAAAGTTAACAAAATAAAGATTGTTTTAACAACGCTCACTGAATTTTTTGTAGTACACTGAAATAATAGTTTCAAATTAAAAGGACAAAAACCTCAAGTTCGCTAGAACCCTTTACAATATTTGTATAATAAAAAAATGTAAGCACTTCAAACACTTCCTACAAATGTCATAATTATTGGCCAATGAACAAAATGCATCTGTGAAATTAGGGACAGTAACATTTACCTGTAACTTTAGTAGTTTTTTACCAGTCGCATTTTTCAATGTCTTATGGAACTGGGACACTTTGTTACTGTGCTGCGTGGTCAGTGTCGGCACAGAGATATCTTTCAAATCACCATAATAATTATCGCTACTGCGGGGCTGTAAAATAAGAGCGCAATGTGTTTCGTGTTTTCTTATCCATTTCTTTATTTTTATATTGCATACACAATTGAAAACTCCCACGCTAAATGGTGAGTTGAAACATATCACTTTTACTTTGAATTTTAGTTTGTGCAATGAGGTACTTTGGAGGGCAGAGCTCTATTTGACCGCTAACGGATTGTTAAATATATCAAAAACAAGAAATATGTCTTAATTTGAATTGAAGAAATGATTGGCATGCCGTAATTATGTAAATTATGTGTATTGATAAAATAAAGAAAGCCTAATTCGGGCACCCGAATTATTTATACCGTTGTGGTTTTCGATTTAATAAACCGTAAATAACTAACAAGTGATAAATGATATATAGTATGTATATATATATCAGGGACCGTAGGTAATGATTATCAATGTTTTCTTTAAACAAAAAAATTATCCACTTGGAAATGCCACAAAAAAATCGAATTATACCAATCGGCTACACTTTCAAGATAAGCTTAATTTGGAATTTTATATAAAATATTAAACCAATTTAAATTAATAATTTTTTTTTTTTTTTTTAATTGCTCAAAGAATACTTATTATTTTAAGCGAAAAATATTGATAACAAATTATGATTATTTTTTTAGCGATATTTTTGCGCTTAGAATTTCGCTTAATGTGTTATAATTTCGTTCTAAGAGGTTTTATTAAAAATTATTATTATTTAAAAAATTTTTTTTATTAAATTATCATATGAATCGCAAACAGACGAACTCAAAAAGCACATTGAGCGAAATTCTAAGCGAAAAATATAGCTATAATACTTTAAGCGATTAAGTAGATATAAAATTATAATTATTAATAACAAGCAAAATATATTATAATCAATCATTAAACATTGATTTTTATTTTTTAACTTGTTATGATTACGTGCTTTGATATAAATACATGTACATACATAAAATATTATATTTTTTGTTAAACAAATACAAATATTAAAAATGCTCAATTTTGATATAGACTATAGACTACGTTTACGTAAAGCGGACAGAGGAACATGGCTAGATTGATCAAGAACTAATGCACACACTTTAACCCTAAAATAATAAAAATCGAGACCCAGGAAGAACATGTAACCAAATATGTAACCTTTGCCATAAAAAAGTATTCAATTTGAGAGTTTGTTATTTATTTCTCTGCTCAATTGTTTTTTCTTATTAACAAAGATTTTAAAAAGGCTTTGATAAGAGCCCCTGTACTTCAGAAATATTAGTAATCAGACCCAAGCTACGATAGAAGAATATACACAACAACGATTACAATCACAATTTGAGTAACAAGTTTAAAAACCACAAAACCCTCTGCTCTTTGGTAAAAAAAAAAACGTAATTATTGTAAGTATAAACTTCACATAACGACATGCACGCAACAGCTAAAAGGATACAACAACTTTATACAGAATTAAAATCAAAGTGGAAGCAGGGTCTGAGTTATAGAGTGGGATTCAGTGGACTCTATCGGAGGAGACGCAACTAAAGCTCTAGCAACTCAAAATCTTTGGTAACGCGATCATAGCGATCGCTCATCGTGCTGCTATTTAGCGATGGTGTACTCACTTCGCCCTCCAACTCGCCGCAGATGCTTTCGCTTATCTTGGCCGAATCGATGGGCGCCTCCTGCAGGCGCATCCACATCCGGTGCGCCGCCAGTCGCTTGGCTATCTTCTTGCTCTTGCCCTTGCCCATTTCGCGGTAGTTGAGGATCGAACAGGCGATCGTGAAGAGCCGCTCATGGGGAAGACCGACTTCCGTCTCCGTTTCGTACGACGGTGGTGGCCACCGACGTTGCATGCACATCTCCTGTAGCCAGCCAATGGGATTGCCGACGATCTTGTCGCCGGCGCTGTGGGGCATACAGATTAGGGATGCAGCAGACCGAAATACACCTGCCTACTTACTCGCCCCCTCCCGCTGCATTTGCGTTGCCATCGCCGCTACCACATCCAGACCCGCCGAGGCCAGTAACTGATGCTGACGGGCCGGCAGAGCTGCTGGGCGATTCCGGCAGCTGCACGCCTATGAGCTTGTCGATGAGCGCACGGGCCGCCGCATGCTTGGCCTCCTTCTTTGAGCGTCCAGCTCCCATGGCCGTAAAGGGAGTGTCCTTGTCTTTGAAGGACACGCGAAATCGAAACGTAGGCTCGTGAATGGCGCCCTCGATCTGCACCAGCTCATAGCCAGGGGTGATGCCGCGTCGACTGAGCAGCTCCTGCAGAATGCTGACTGGAGTCTTCAGCGCCAGCCCGTTGGCATCAGTCTCGCTAACAAACTTGAGGGCCTCATCGGCGGGCAGGAGACCAGCGCCTCCGCCCGCTAATGTTTCGGATATCTCCGTCAGCTGCAGCTGGCCCGGAAGTCCAACCTGTTGAGGAATCGGCCCCGTCGCCGTCTTCTCCTTCTTAGCCTTGAGGGGCCGCTGCATCATCGGTGGGCCCTTGATGGGGCTCCCGGCGGACGTGTTGCCATTACCCAGGCAAGCGGAGCCAGAGCCGGCCAAGTTATCGTACTGGCGCCGAGGAGCAAATCCAGTCTGAACGGGAATCGGCGGCTGGGGCTGCTGCTGGTGATGCAGATGCTGTAGCTGCTGCGGCAACGGCATGTTGTGGGGAAGTGGAAAGTTTTCCTGCTGCTCCATAGCTGACGTGGTGGTTCCTGGTTACTGGCGGTCTTTGGAAACTCCTTGGTGTGTATCTGATTTGGGGAAAAATCAATAACACCGCCACTCTGCAGCTGAACGGGATGCGGGATGCGGGCTTCGCGTTCCGCTTCCGTTCTCGGGAGGGAAACGGATATACTCACTGATGATTCGCGGTTTTTAACTGTTTTTTATTTAATAATAATTTATTAATGGTTAGTTAATAATTCATTCTTAAATAAAAAATACAGCAAAATCCAGACGCACACACGAATTATACAGATGTAAGTATGTATACGATTGACGTCGTTGCCAGACAGTTTACACTGGCCTACTACTTATCGATAAAACCAACGTTTCCAATTGGACTACCTGCTCGATTCCCACCCAATAAACTCGAACCTTGTTTCGAATTGGAACGCTTTTAAAATATAGAAAATATAAAATAGCCCGATCAAAGTACAAGGTGTAATGTATATAAGCCCATTTTTTATCATTATGATCCAACTGTACTCAAATTTTCTACAAAAATAAAATCTATAGGTTTAAATGATCGTTTTTAAAGATTTGTGTTAGCGAATATTTGCATTATTTTATTTACCCATAATGCTTAATACAGCTTACAAAAATCCGGTACGAGTATATATTATTTTAAAAATATTATAAAACCGAGCTCTGTGGCAAATATTTTCTTCAAATAGTCAATTTTTTTGGTTATATGTTGAGGTTATTTTGAGTAAAGTTTTTTACTTTGACTATTTATTTACCAAATACACTTATATATTTAAAAATTATAATTATTTTAAGTTTTTAAATAATTTGTAGACTTTGCACTAAATGACTGTATATTCAATTGACAATTTTGCATATATTTCATTCCTGATCTTGCACCATTCTAATCATAAATCATGAAAATTTTAATATCCGTTAGACTGCAAGGAGTCATCTCCCATCCTATAATAGTCCCTCCGTTTTTAAGCTATTTAAATGAAATTTAACAGATACTTTTCTGATTATTCTTACTACTATATATGTTGGAACGGGCTGGATCGGACGACTAAATTATATAGTTACCACAGGAACAATCGGAAAATTTTTAGGAAAAAATTAACTTCTCTGTTTTGACACACATTTTCATCGTCGTAAGAGATTATTTCATAATTTCGGTTTTAATTTGATGATAATGGGGCAACTATGTCATATAGCTGCCATAAATATAATATATATTTCAAATCAAAAATAGTTATTTTAATAGATTTATTCCTAATGAGCCAATGGCAAACTGCAAGGGTATACAAACATTAACGTACCGAAGTTAGCTTTCTTTCTTGTTATTTATGCGTTAAAAAATAGTTTTCACAAAACGAATTAACTGCAGTTGATTGCAAAAACTTTGAAATGATTTGGAATCGTTGTGAAATATCTGTTTAATTATATTGATAAGTACATATGGATGTATGTATGTACGTACATATATACTTTTAAAGTGCAATGAATTTCACAATTGCCTAAAAACATTACGTATAAATTAAGCGATGTACTTTACACATGTAGTCCGCGTAAAGACGAACATATGTATTAATTTTGAGCAGATATTCGATGTGGCATCTTTATTCCTTTTAATTAATTTGACCTAATTGTGTTTTGTCTCAGCCAACTCAAGACACTTGTACACTTCCAGCAAATCAAAATAAATTCATTTTGAAATATGCAGCCACGGCAACAATTCGTATGATGATGAACAAAAAAATAAAGCCCTGCTTCAATATGTTGTACAAGTATTTTATTGCATTTCTTGCTCCATTACTGTTGTACATACATATTATTAAGATATATATATTTATAATTTTAGACTTGTATAGGTAATGCACGGGAAACAAACATTCAATCAGATCAAATGCGAATGCGAATGTATGCACGGAATTTTGTGGATTGAAATGCTGGACATTTGGGACTTCCCAAGCAATAAACGAAGGTTTTTATGGTATTCTAGATATCTGGCATCTGGCTCTGATCTCCGTCCGTCTTAATCGTCGCTTAGAAAGTCGTCATCCAGGTTAACGTCGTCTGTCGTATCAATGTTGTCATCCAACGTGATGCCATCGATTTCCAGGTCCAGGTCATCGTCGTCGTCCGCAGCTGACGAAGGCTCGGCGGCTACCGGGCTACTGAGAGCGGCAGCCCGGACAGGGTTAAAGGCAGGCTTCGCCTTCTCCTCCAGCTGCTGGCCTGATCCGCCCTGCTCAGCGGCAAACAGTTCCTCGAGCGGATTGCGCTCACTATTCAACGGAAGCTGACCGGCCAAACGTGCCGGCGCCTTGCGAGCTCGCTCTCCCTGCAGATGCTGTTCCACGCGCAGTGCATCGGCCAGGCCCGGAAAGAGATTTGTATACTGGGCCGGATCCGCCAACGACTGGCCGGCCTTCTCGTTCACCTTGCCCAACTCTTCGCGCCAGAGCTCCACCACCCGCGACATTTGGCTGGGCAAGTAGGTGCGGGCAAAGAAGGCAGCCTCGGGCAGGCGGTTCGTCGCAATGAGAATCTCCAGGCAGCGTTGCACGTCCGAGCGCAGGAAGGCAGCCAAAAAGGCGATGTTATGACGACCCTGTGCGGAACCAGCCTCGCCGACCTCCTCTAGCATCTGAGCATCGCCGGAGGCGGTAGAGAGCAGCAGAAGGCCGCTGAAGTCGTTTGCCTTCTGCATGCACTCCTTAACCAGGGACATGTTATTCTTGCGCGCCGCCACATCAGCCAGCTGTGACCACTTTTGCGCATTTTCAGCCTCGCGAGCCAGCTTGAGAGCGATATCCAGCTCCCCGGTTTGCAAGGCCAAATCAAATTTGTGGTCCGCATCGGTGGACACCTGCAGAGCCTGTGTCTTGAAGCCCTGCTTCTCCAGGAAGTGTGCCACTCGCGTGCGGTGCTCCTTGGGAATGGTGGGCAGAACGAGGTCCGCTCGCTCAAAGTCTAGTCGCATCACAGCCGTCTGGTACTCCAGCACAGACAGCTGCAGGCAGAAGCTGATTACGTTCAACTCCTTGTCGCCCAAGTACAGGCGGTTGTCCTTGGGTACATAGCCGAGCAAATACATGGTCCGATCCAAATGGGAGACTGTCACGATCTCCCCGCCCACATAATAGTTGATGCGATTTACTGAGTTGGTGTAGATAAAGCAGTCGCCGACCCACAGGCCCGTCTTTACGGATTCAGAGACCTCTCCTGCAGGGGAAATAAATATAATATAATTATATTTCCATTTTAATAATGCAAAAAATTATTTGGATTTCCCTTGATGAGTTTTTATACCATGTTCTATTTAAAATAAACCCCAGTACTCGCCTGGATATTTTAAGCAAATATCAAAAATTGTTTTTTAAGGCTAAAATTATTAAAAAATAACATTTTTGTAAAATGTTTATTTTTTTTTTATTTGTGATAATCTACTTTACAGCTACATTCAAAGTATAATTGACACCGCAAAACACATTCTTTTAGGGAGGGGTTCTACAAGATTTGCCGTAACAACTGCAAGTACCGTTATATTTATAAGTGCAACATTTGCAACATTTGTATTACAATCGTTGCGTAATTTAAGAAAAAAAAAAAAACATAACTAATATTATGCGAAGATTTCTATTTATTATTTAAGGGGTTTGACTAATGGGATGGTTTTAAAAAATCTATAAAATAGGTTTTTTCATAAATAGCTTTCTTAAGGGGGGGATATACATGTAAACGGTCAAAATGTAGGCATTTTTCGTGAATTTTTTAATGTAGGAAATAGTCAAGCAATCTTCGTGAAACTTTTGAAATAGTTAAAAGTAGCATCGGAGATGATAAAAAAATTTTGTTATAAACAATATTTTAGAAAATGGCGGACCTATGGAAAATATTCCGCTGAGCCTCGAGCTTTGAGTTTCCAGACTATGGACACGATAGAGCGCGTAATTTGTGTCGGAAATCCTAAAACAAAAATTTGTTCTATTCATTACACCTTAACCTTCTATTTGAACCTAAAAACCCAAAAAGAAATTGTGAGAAAAAAAATTAAATTAAATTAAATTAAATTTTGAAGGAAAAAATTCAATTTTCAGGTAATCAGATTTTACTTCCCACCCTCTTAAAAAATAGTAATACTCATTTTATTTAGGTTCAAATAGAAGATAATTTCTTGCTGATCACAATAATTTTTGATTCACTCCGATATGTTACATAGTTTTTTGTGAATCGTGTTCAAAGCATAGGTAAAAATGCAAACATTTAAAGCTGAGAAAAAGACGTTTAAAGTTTTTGATGCGCCGACGTTGACACTTGTATACCTTGCGTATATACATGCTTTTCAGAGCAACTTACTCAGCGGACAAGAATTAGTATCTTTTGGATAGGTCAAGAAGTTTTTTTCACAGCAAAATAGACAAAAAATAAGTTAACTTAAAAAAAATTAAATTTTAGTAGCGCCAAATTTTATTTTTCAGTATTTTAAAAATATCCTAATTCAAATTCAGCAAGATCACAATTGCATCATTCATCCACCCCCCAAATTTGCCAGAATCTGACAGTTACTTTTTTTCAGTATAGTACTTTGGCTCCCTATATCTCGGAAATTTGGCAATATTTCGACTTAAAAAAAAGTTTAACAAATACCTTACACTTTACTTAATAACTGTTAAAGATTTCTAATTGATGAGTCTTAGGTCTTCAGGAAATGTTTTCAAAAAACAGCCGTCACATGGGTCAACCCCCTTAAATTAAAATGCAATATTTTTTGCTATAGCTAACTTTACATTATAAAATGGTATTGGACACGATGTCGAAGTATTTCCGACTTTAAACTCGATCTTTATACATCCCCATACTAAAACATCCTTGCAAAATCAAATGAATATAAATATTTCTTGAGAAGCTTTCCCAATATGTCATATCTTCCATATGTATCTTATCTGTTTGATACTTATCTCTTATTATCATGTATTTTCTGTATCCGAATTTCCACTTACCCAAAACATTAAATGCGCTCTCCACACCGTCGTCTTCCAGGCCCTCCTTCGACTCCACAGCATTCGCCACCTGTGCAGTGTCCACACCGAGCACAAAGTAAGAATCATCTGTTGCTAGGCAGACCAGGCTGCCGCTCTCGTTCCAGAAGACGTTCTTCGGTTGCACCTCGATGCGGCGAACCAGCTGCAGGGTCTCCCAGTCGTAGAACGCCAAGCCAGAAGAGGTCTTAACGCCGAAGTAGTAGCCACCGTAGATGCTCTCCGCCCCGTACTCGGGTGTGAAGCTCTTTCGCTCCTTGAAATTGCGAAACAGTCGAACCGTGCCGTTGTTCTCTCTAATGGCATACTCGTTGCTCTCCAACGCCCACACGAATTCCTGGGCGGAGCCGAAGGCCTTGTTACGCAGCGCCATAGACGTGTAGATGATGTATTCGCCGTCGCCGCAGACAACGACGAAACGGCCATTTGGATTGTGTGCAATGGTCTGCGGGTAAATTTCGCAGGCTCCCATATCCTTAACAGCCACGGGCAGGCGCTCTCCGTCCTTGATCTCAGTGCCATCGGCAATGGTCTTCAAGTTCACCTAAAAAAAAACAAATTTAATCCAAATCTTCATAAAAGGAAACACTGATGCTTCCAATACAGTTATTTTCCGCTCTTACCTGCTGCATTTCGGAGTGCTTAGCCCAAATTATTTTGCCACCGACCACATCCATAGACATCGCCGGCTCCTCGCGGCCCACCTTGATGATGATGGAACCCTCATCGTAGCCCAGTGCCACATTGTTTGTGCCCCGCATGCTGGAAATGGTCCACACACGCTCGAACCCGTAGTTGAGGCAGGTCTCCAGGCGATAAGTGCCAGAGTGCCAGATCCGCACGGTGCCGTCCTCGGAGCCCGTCAGAACAATCGGCAACTCAGGGTGGAAGCACACAGCGGAGATGTTCTGTGCGTGACCCTCCAAAGTCTGTACGCAGGTCTTGTTCTGGTAGTCCCAAATCTTTACAAGGCGGTCGTCGGCGCCGGAAATCAAGTAGGGCTTATCGCCGCCATGGTAGTAGTCCACACAGTTTACCCCCTTCTCGTGCCCCTCCAGCGTGAAGTTAGCGAAGTTCGAGCCCAGCTGCCACACCTTCACTGTACGGTCCAGCGAGGCCGAGGCGAAAGTGTTATTGTCCTTGGGATTGAAGACGATCTGCATGACGTAGTGGGTGTGGCCTTCGAAGACCCGCTGACAAGCCCACATCTTTTCCCAGTTCCACAGCTTGATGAGCATGTCGTCTGTGCAAAAAAAGAAGACACGAACGGGTGAGACCAAAACTAAAGCATACTTCCCAGCGGGGCCAAGGTAAATACAAGAGTTGGGTGTTGGGTGTCGGGTGAGGGAAATCGGGACAGAGATAATCCCTCAATTCCCACTGCCCCCGCCAAGCCAACTCACTCACCACTGCTGGTTAGCACGAGCGGCTGTGTGGGATGCACGGCGATGCAGCGCAGGTAATCCGAGTGCGCCTCATAGGAGTGCACCTTTTCCAAAGTGTTGTAGTTGAAGACACGGATTTGCATGTCGTCAGACCCAGTGAGTATCCAGTTTTTGCGAGCAACGAAGCGAGCGGACCGCACTGGGACATCGCAGACCTCGAAGTCCTTTACCATTTGCTGGTTCTCGTAATTCATGATGTGTACGTGGCCATTGTAAAGAGCGCACAACATCCATGGCTCCGCCGGATGCAGATCAACGCACTTGACTCGGTCCGAGCGCGACGTCAGCCGGCGCTTGATGTCCAGTTTGAGAGGCATCTTCTTTCACGGCTCTGGCGAACTAGGGCTCTTCTGCAATAACTCTAATTTGATTCCGGCCACACGATCAGGAAAAACTTTGCTGCTGCCCCGAACCGGATTCTCTTCTTCTTTCCCCTCTTGTTAATGTGTCAGCGCTGGCCTAGGGTTGTCGCGTGCCACGTACAATTGGCGGCAGTGTTGCCAACTGTCGGGCAGGCCAAGTTAAATAGCCAAAAATAGCTACAATTCACAAAAAATATAAAATACAGAAAAAATCAGAAAACATATCGTTGCCTCTGCTAATCTGAACATTTGTCCTGTGGTTTTATGTCCCGACATGGCATTTTACGTGCAAAATGACTTTGTTTTGTATATTCTTTGGGTTTGGAAAAATACGTTAAAAATTACCTAAACAATATTATTCAGTCATTTAAAGTACACAATTCGGTCTCTTTAAAAGCTTAAAAATAGTTAAAATTCAGTTAATTACAGATATTTAATTTACTATTTAAAAATAACTTTAAAAAAGCAAATTTATTTTACAAAATAGCCAAGATTTCCAGTCTAGAAAAATAGCCAGATCTGTCTCGAAAATAGCCAAGTTGGTGGCTAAATAAACCAAACTTCTGCATAATTTTTTTTACAGATTTTATGCATGCCAAAGTTTTTGGAGTCCAAAAACATAAATTAAAATAAATTGATTTCTTTAAATTAAGTGGGATTCTTGGATTTTTTAACGGGAAATTAACACTTTGTGAGATTTTTTAGGAAGAAAGCCAAATTGGCATCTGGCAACACTGAGTCCACGTCTTCTTTACAGCGTTTTTTTTGTTTGCGAAATTGAAATCTTTCAATAAATCTGTATTAAACATGCAATTACTTGGTGCCGGTGACGAAATATAAAAGTAAACGGAGCATTTACTTATCGCCGGCTTAAAATCCTAGCTGCCAGATGGGGACCGCCGGACGGTTTGCCTACGTGCTCCTCCTGCTAGTGGCACTTGTTGCCGCTCAAAAAAAATCCTCGGCGGTGCAGGAGGACATCGTCGAGTACAAGGACTTCAAGAAGTTGCTGCGCACCAAAAACAATGTCCTGACGCTTTTCATCAGCAGTACAAAAGCTGCCGCCGCCGAGTTAAAAGTTTTTAGGGAAGCTGCGGAGACGATACGGGGAACCGGCACAATGCTGCTCCTGGACTGCGCCCAGCAGGATCGCAAGAAGCTGTGCAAAAAACTAAAAGTCTCACCGGATCCGTACGCGATCAAGCACTACAAGGATGGCGACTATCACAAGGACTACGACCGGCAGTTGAGCGTCGGCTCCATGGTTACGTTCATGCGCGATCCCTCGGGGGACCTGCCTTGGGAGGAGGATCCGGCCGGAGACGATGTCCTGCACTTTAGCGACGCTACCACATTCACGAAGCACCTACGCAAGGACATTCGCCCCATGCTGGTGATGTTCCATGTGCCCTGGTGCGGTTTCTGCAAAAAAATGAAGCCCGACTACGGCAAGGCAGCCACGGAGCTGAAGGCCAAAGGCGACTATCTAATAGCTGCCATGAATGTGGAGCGGCAGGAGAACGCTCCCATACGGAAACTTTTTAATATCACTGGTGAGTTCGTGCATCGTCCGTATCAAAAGCATCTAACGAACAACACACTTCGTCACAGGATTTCCCACACTAATCTATTTCGAAAGTGGCAAGCTGCGCTTCACCTACGAGGGAGAGAACACCAAGGATGCTCTGGTGGCTTTCATGCTGAACCCAAATGCCAAACCGACCCCAAAGCCCAAGGAACCGGAGTGGTCAGCCGATACCAACTCGGAGATTGTCCATCTCACCACCCACGGCTTTGAGCCGGCATTAAAGGACGAAAAGGCCGCTCTGGTCATGTTTTATGCTCCCTGGTGCGGACACTGTAAACGCATGAAGCCCGAATACGAAAAGGCCGCCCTGGAGATGAAGCAAAATAAGATTCCCGGACTGTTGGCCGCACTCGATGCCACCAGGGAGCCGACCATTGCGGAAAAATACAAGGTCAAGGGCTATCCAACAGTCAAGTTCTTCTCGAACGGTGTGTTCAAGTTCGAGGTCAACGTGCGCGAAGCCTCGAAAATTGTCGACTTTATGCGAGATCCCAGGGAGCCGCCGCCGCCTCCGCCACCTGAAAAGAGTTGGGAGGAAGAGGAGGACAGCAAGGAAGTCTTATTTCTTGATGACGAGACTTTTAGTTCTACGCTAAAGCGGAAGAAACACGCTCTGGTCATGTTCTATGCTCCTTGTAAGTTGAAAAAACACTGACCTCCAAATTTTCGTGATAAAGTATTCTCCAAGTCTTAAGAATATGCTGTTTATCATTAACTTTAATGTTTGTTTCTGATTTTTTAAGGGTGCGGACACTGTAAGCATACCAAGCCGGAGTTCACAGCAGCCGCCACAGCTCTGCAGGATGATCCGCGCGTGGCTTTCGTAGCAGTCGACTGTACAAAGCATGCCGCTCTTTGCGCCAAATTCAATGTCCGCGGCTATCCCACCATTCTGTATTTTTCGTACCTCAAAACCAAACTGGATTATAATGGAGGACGCACCAGCAAGGATTTCATAGCCTACGTAAACAATCCGCCGAGCACGGCCGAACGCACTGAGCTGTGATACGCTGCCGCCTAGTAAAACTAATGTTCTCTCTAAACTCTAAACTTAACAATCTCCTTTTGTATTCAACTATGAGACCTTTAATAACCTTTAAATTTCGTTTTATTAAGTGCATTTATATAGGTTAATTTTTAATTACCGAACAATTTCAAGAACAATGTAACCTTAATTTGTATTCATCGGACTGTAAATCTACCATTAATTTCATAACAAAGTCGAATAATAAAACGAATATTACGATTACCCAACTAAACAAGTATTGTTTCAATAATTCAAGCCCAAAATATAACACCCTGAGTTGTCATCTCTGTAAGTTATCTAATAAAGTTTATATATAGAGATATTAGGTTATTGTATTGTCATTTAATGTAACGAGCACGTATGTACATATGTATCTGCCTGGAAATAGATATAGATAATCACCAGGTAGATTTTGTACAAATGTACTAAGCAAATGTCTAGATTTGCGGATATTATTGTAGCATATGTATGTGTGTATCGTTGCAAGTCCTTTTAAGGGTTCCGGGTTTTGAAACATCAAAAAATGCATTTTTTCCAAACTTTTTTATATAATAGTACAAAGTTTCAGGAAAAGAAAAGGGAAATATTTAACGCCCAGCGCATCGTATAAGTCACAACTGGCCATTCCAACTTTGGCGTCGTTTTTCTCAAAACCACTTTTTTGAAGTCGGTAGTCACGATTTCTCGAAAACTATTGCACCGATCTACTTCAACTTTTGCACACTTTTTCTAGACATGTTTTTGTTGTCGTTGAACGAAGGTTTTTTTTTATATTCAATTACAACTCATTTTATAAGCCAAAATATGGCCAAAAATGACGTAAAATATGACACTTTTTATAAAAAGCTCTACCAAAAATTCAATTTTTAATTAAAAGAAAAATCCTTCGTTCAAAGACAAGCCAGACATATACACTAACAGAAAAACTTTGTTTTTTTGATTTCCTACAAACATTGACGGAGATATCCTGCCTACCGCAAGGACATACTGTCTTGTGGGGTTAAGTTCAAGCCTGCCTCAACGGCTCATTTTTTAATATTTTTTGTTCAAATTTTTACACAATGTAGTTCAAAACTTATATTTAAATGTACAATAAATTAAATTTCTAAACTTGTCGTATGATCTTTTAAAAAAATCCACGAAAATAGGCCTTTTCTAGTGCTTTAAAACCCGGTAACCCCTTAAGTGAACAATGATTTCCATAGCCTATATTTGGAGACTAACAAAATTTGGCTAATAAAATCAATAATGGTAAATAAAAGTTGGGTCTTTGCTTGTTCAAACGATTTTTTTTTCCAACACAGAGCGTTTGGAATGAGGAGTGGAAAGTTTGAACTTGTGTTTGTGATTGTTTATTTAAATCCATAATATATTTTAAAATAATCGGTATCAAACAATGTTGTTTGGCAGAAAGTCAACTTGAAAATATATCGACGCATTTCCGCGAAAGTATCGTATGTCGCTTTTTTTCGAAGTTGAGATTTTAATGCAAAATTGTTAGGCACCTAATGTCTCACTACCCTGTGAAATATTATATAGTTCCGATAAAAATAAAGTTTCAATTGTGTCTTTTCTATAGTGCTTCCTAAGAGATTAAATCAGAAAAAAGCTTCTCCTGTAAAATTGGATTTTTCAACATGCGATACATTCGCGGAAATGCGTCGATATGGTGAACATTTCCACAGAAAGGTCCTCCAAAATCTTTTTTTGTAATATAGTTACAGTAAGAAGTGTTCCAATTGATCAATCAATTTAGAAAGAAGAATAGACTATTCTAAAACAGACTAAAACAAACTCGAATTTTGATGAAAAACATCATATAAAAGGATATGTTTTGTTTTGATAATAACTTCTAAACCAGAGATATTAGGCTTTCATTTTTGCTTTCTAACATCACTCGGAGGATGCAAAGACTTGAAAATAAACGTAAAAAGAAATATGCAATTACAAATATCGGTACCCTTTTGATTTGCATTGTCGCTTCCTTTATGAAAATCATCTTCAAATGGAATTTTAAAATCGAACTGAAAATATAGATTCGAACAAAAACTTTGAAAAACTAAACATCCCCTACACATAATTTGATTCAACCGATTGAAATGTTATTCGTCTCCAATTTTAATGTTTTGCCTTTTTTATTGTACTTTGTAATTTCAATAATTTCTAATTTCGTTTAAAACAATTTCTAAACTTATATATTATGATTTATATATTAGTTATATAGATACATATCTTTATATTTTAAGTTCCTCATGCATGTGGCACACATTCCAAAAGCTATTGCACACTTGCTCTGGTATTCTTAGGTTTTTATCTCACTTATAGCTCGAAATGGGATTTCCTCGCCAGGTTCAAAGAGGAACGAGGTGTAAAAGTGGACTTCAAGGGATCGGGGGTGTGAATAGGAGCGACCATTGGGCAGGCGATAGATAACACTTATTGACCATTTCAGCGCTCTGATTTAGAGTCACCATTCGTCTTTGGCAGGCGGCTCAAGCTGCCCAACCAGCTGCCCCGTTGCGCATTGGCCGTATACTCGTCGTTGATCAGGGCGAAGCCATTAAACATGTCCTTCATCTTAATGGCCCGCGAATAGGCATAGTTCTTGGTCGCCAAGTACATTTTGGTTAGGAAGTCAGGCATCTGTTTCTGCGTCACCCAGGACTTGATGTTCTGCGGTATGGGTATGCCTGGATCGTCGTAGTACGTCAGCACAAAGTGTAGCCCCGGCTCCTGGAAGCCGCGGAACGGCTTGATTACCATCAGGCTCCAGTAGTCAGTCACTCTCACCTTTCCAGGCAGTGCCGGGTACTTGCTGTGAGTGGCATTTCGGTTGCAGATGAATATAAAATTTTTTTTATCGTCCTTGATGAAGCGCCGGCAATAGACGTAGTCACGATTGGCGAATAGTCGCGGCCACTGCATCTCCCAGTAGATGAGATGCGAATTACTGCCCGGCACGGGATCCTCACTGATTAGTTCCAATCTCAGTGCCGTGTCGTCCCACTGGCGGCGGTAGTCCAAATCAGTTTGCACATGAAGAAAATCATCGGCCGTAACGTCATCATATCGGGCATAAACCTGCGGTTAAAAAGTAGAAAATGAATTATAAGACTACCATATTACATAAAACCCTGGCGCAATAAAATTACCTTGTAGGAATACATGGATGATCGCTCCTCCCGCCGCCATATGCTGAACTCATTCTTGCTGAAGTAGGGCTCCCACTCGTGCTCGTCCTGAGACTGAATGCAGACCGTGCCGGCCGGAGCGTCTCGAACGTTGATATCTAGGGATCGGTCGCAGATGTTGGCGCTGGCCCCCGCATCTGCATCCTTCTTGGTCGGGGCGCTCGGCGTCGCCTTTGTTTGGCTTTTGCGGCATCGAAGGTTGCCCAGCTGGCAGTAGCAGTATTTCATCTTTTTGGCTTGGCATCGCTGACAGAGCTGGTTGTGGGGCAGCGTGTTGATGAACTCAATGTCCCGGCGGCACAGGTCGAAGTTCGAGAGGGCCAGGCGCTCCTGGTTCCAGTCGAAGCCGTCGCCGCCCAGCCTCTTGATGTTCAGGCCAATAAGGCCCACTGCACTCAGCACCATGCCCCTGAGCGGAGGCTGTAACTCCCGACGGTAGTATGCGCGCCACAGTTGTTTCAGGCCCTGGGTGCCGTACACCGACTGGTAGAAAGTTAGGAGCTGCTGGATGCGGCGTGACCGCTGCGCGAAGATCGACTCGCATTGATAGCTCCAGGCGCGCAACGTCTCCCTGGACTGGTTCTTGATGGCCAGCACAAATCGATTGAGCAGCATACCGGCTAATTCAATTTAGTAGGTGCCTGCGTCTGCCGTTCCGTCCGGTCTGCTTGCATAACAACGGCACTCTCAGGCAGGTGCGGCGGCGGCGGCTTCACTGTTAGTAATGTTCCTCTGCTATTACTGTAAGTTCTCACACACTTGTATTTTTCATATTTGTCGCCTTAGAACTTGGAGAATTTAGTATTTCGAGGCTCTGCCTATCGTTTTGACGGAAGTTTAAGGCATATGTGTTATGTTCTGGCCGGGCTTATCATGTTTGAACAAAAAAACGTGCAACCTGCAATTGCCTTCTGGTTATGTTGTTGCTGCGCTGCTCTCTCTCGTTGTTGTGATGATTGTGTGCCGACAGTGTGGGAAAACGTGCCGATAATAGTCTCGGGCACGGAACACCACCTTATACTTATTGTACCGTGATCCCTAGTTTCCTTTCCAACTTAAATCCTGCTAGTGAGCGTTTAGATTGACCGAGCTATTAAGCACTAAGTATTTCATACTTACATATGTGACACAAAACATTCCCTACTTTTTTTTTAATATTCATTGTTTCTTTTAACTCATGTGTTAAAAGTATAATGCATTTTTTAAACCACTCATGAAAGTGTCGTGCCTATGCTAAAGCCTAGTACTTTGACGAGAAAAAACCGCTGTATAAATTTAGACAGCGGCCAAACTCCATATAAAAAAAACGGTGTCGAAAAAAAAAGAAGAAGAACTTTTAGACACGTCGTTTTTTTCGGTACTCTGACGATGAAAATGAAGCCTGCGAAAATTGTATGGCGTTGCCAGATCAAGATAGTAAACAGCTGATATCGCGCTGTCTAAATAATTCATTTGATTTATTTATACGGTCTTCCCACACAGCGCATTTGTGAGAAACGTTTGGGATTTTTCACAAATGTGAAACTCGTGTTCCCACACAGCATTAAAGCGCATTTAGCATCCGAACAGCTGATCGATCAGCTGTGGCTCATGAAAACGTAAACAAAGGCTGTCGAATTGGCAGTTGCAAATTTGAAATGGAGCATTTACCAACTATTTTGGCTGTTGTACAACAGCAAAAGGCACAGATTGCGTCAGAATTTATCCGCAATAAATTTAAATGAATTAAATAACAAGGAATTTTAGTTTTTCTAATGATTTTTCTCTAACAAAGAGCAAATTCCCCGAAGAGTGTCTATAGGTGGTATAGGCATCCAAAATCTTTAAAATTAGGTAGAGGTAGGCGGTTTATATTAAATAGTAACAATTGGGGACATATTGGGGCAAGAATATACAGAAAAAACGCCAACATCTATTTTGGGCATGCTTGTAGCTTTGGCGCCACGTTTTAAATTCCATATCTC
>VNJY01001107.1:7009-91347 GCA_008042715.1 Drosophila bocki
GGGGGGGGGGGGGGGGGGGGAGTCCCCGCAAAAGGCAGGCAGCCGAGGTAACTTCATAAATTCACAGGCAACAATAATCTGGACACGTTGAAGCTGTAAAGTTTTGCCTTGGTGCTTCCGTTTCAGTCTCAAATTAACTTTATTACCTTCGCGTCAAGGCAACACAAAGGAAACAACAATGTGGCCATAAATAAAATAAAAAAATGTAACTTAAATAGGTAAAAGGTAAATTAAATAAATTAATTACAAGAGAAGGGGGAGAGTATGGGTTTTTTAATGTAACACAAATTTACAAAATAAATACAATAAAATATTTAAGAGGTTCTTTAGAGTAAGGAAAATTCAGCGATAAATTCCTGACTTTGACTTCTCTTTTATTTTTATATATATTATTTATTTATATATATATATATTTTTTAATATTTAATATTTTATTCTATTTTATTAATTTTTTTATATATTTTTCAGTAATAAAAGAATTCCCTTTCAGTTCCCCAAAAATCGTCTCAAGGATTTCAAGAAGAATTTTTCATTAGTTTCATGAATATTTCATTTAGGGGGTTCCTAAATTTGGTATTATTCGGATTTCTATTTTTTTTTTATACCCTTAAAGGATTTAAATATCTTTTTACACTAAAAAAAAAGTAAATACAATGTTTTAATGCTTCCTTTAACCAACTTTTTGACGACTTAAAATCCTATTAACCTTTTTCCATTTTCACAGCTCAATTAGATTTCATTTCAAAAACTTTTTTATGGTCTCTCCTTAAACCCGGACTGACTTAAATTTTAATTATAAAAATATTAAGTATTTTACTTACCGAATGCTGATTTTTAAATATTTTTTTTAGATTATTTTGTTGGATTATTTTCGTTGATGATATTTTTGGTTTACAATTATTATATTTTTCATTTGCCAGACATATACACATAAGTACATACATATACATACATATATACATACATACATATATATATACATATATATATATTTGCGGGTGTGTGTGTGTGAGTGTTGTGAATGCGTGTGTGTGTGCGTGTTTTGAGGGGGTGGCGGGTTTTGGAATAGAAGAGAAAAAGAAACGAATATATAAATTTTCTCATAAATGCACAGATATAATATATATATATATTTATAAATATTTATCAAACGATGAGATTTCTTATTTATTTATTTATTTTGGGGGGGAAAGGGAATATGATATGGTTGTGTTTCAATGTGTGTTTGTGTGTTTGTGCTGTGGCATGCAGAAGGAGATAGAACAAGGACTTCAACATAGACAAGCTATACATTTGTATATTTATATTTATTATATTTAAAAAAAAAGAAAAGAAAACAAGAAACAAACCAACTCAGTTTCTACGACTTACACTTACCTGGGTCAAGGGTCACAGGAAAAAGCAGCAAAAAGAAAATCGAATAAAACAAGAAAGCTTTTTCGACAGCAATCAGAATCAGAAATCTCGGGTGTGTGTGCCTTTGGCAATTGTTAAATGCTGACATCTATTGATTTTGACAAAATAAAATATGCGTTTCGAGTGGAAAGGAGAACCAGCGCTTTCCCTTTCCCCTCTAGAAGGGTGAACTTTATTTGATTGTTTGGCCTCCTCCTCCCCCTGCATCTCTGTTTCCGTTTCACAGTTCCCCCGTTTCAGTTTCAGTTTCAGTTTGTGTTCCGTTTCATTTCCAGTTTAGCCGCCTGTTGCCATCCGAAACCGAATGTCACGTTTCGTTTTTATTTCAATTTGCAAGACGAGAGCCAGGGACATGGGACGGAGAGGTCCTGGGCGGCTCCGCAAATCTGATTTTGAACTCAATCAAGCGTGTCAGGGCTTCGGCTAACAGTTACAGTTACGCCACGTTACGCCCTTTTCAGCCAGGTTAAAATCACAAGGGGGAAAACCACACAGGACACACAGTGGTTAATACATTTTATTTTTGAATTTATAGAATTTTATTTTTATTTTTTAATTTAATTAAATTATTTAATTATCCAAAATCCCACAGAAAGCACTGGCTATTTGAAAATTAAATTAATTTGTGGCCAAAAATTCTATTTAAATTAAAATTATATTATTATAAAATTATTCAAATTAAATTAACAGTGGTTTTAAATATTATTTTTGGATTTTTGAATTTTATTTTTATTTTTATTAATTAAATTAATTTTTTTAATTTGAAATTATTTTATTTTAAGGCCAAAGGTAAGCTAAACCTCACAGAATAATTTAAAAATTATTATTTATATTTTATATTTATATTTTAGGGCCTATTTGATGTAAATTTTATTTAAATTAAAATTAAATTTTTATTAAATTAATAAAATTACATGTCTACATATAAAATCGCCTTAACCACATTAAAGCGTTTTTTATGACCCTTTTAACGGTTAATAAAACCAAACAGGACACACAATGGTTACACATTTAATTTTTGAATTTTCGAATTTTATTTTAATTTTTAATAAATTAATTAAAATATTTAGGGTCCCACAGAAGGCACTGATTATTGAACATTAGTTTAATTTGCGGTCAAAGGTAAGCTACATCTCACAGGATTATAAAGAAATGCTAATATTTTAAGGCCAATTTTATGTAAAATATAAATAAATTATTATTATAAATTTAAATTAATTATTAAACTAAAATGCACACTAATAAAGTCTCCCAAAACATTTAAAACCCTTCTTTTAGATCCCCTTTAAGGGCTCTTTAAAACCCTACATAAATACCCAAAAATTCCAATTACAAAAAGTACAAAAGAACCTTCCACTGTATGCACATTATAATAGGCTTATAGACCCCACTGTGCACCCACCACACACCCTTCACACACCATGCATCCGCCTGTGTGTGTGTGCCCATGCCGCCGCCCCATGACAATGGCTTTTATCCAGAATTTTAGCCACTGCGCCTCTCTGTGGACACAACGTGCAGTGCATTTGATTCGATTAACGCTGCCGCTGGCAAATATTTCACCGGCATCAGGTGCATCCATCATCCGGACATTCGGCCAGCCAGCAGCTCAATCATTCACGGAGCACCTGTCCTGTGCTGTTGTTGCCGTGTATCTCGCATCTGTCAGATGCATTTGGCCAAGTCCGATTAGGACCCCGCACATTGCAAATCAATTTGGCAAATGGCAAGGATACAGACAAGGCGGAGAGGAGGAGGAGGGTCCTGTGGCACATTTCAGGGCGAATTGCGAACCAGAAATCATTGCGCCTCGCTTAAAATTGTTTGCCCATCTTGTAAACATTTCTATAACAAGTTTTTCTTCGTTCTTGGGGAGGGAGAGAGAGGTGGGTGGCTGCCACATGTGGAAAATGTGTGTGAAAAAATGCAGAAAATACGTAAAAAAGTGCCTGTGTGTGTGTGTGCTGATGCACAAGATTGCAGATTTTCGATTTCCTTCAAATGCAGCACACACAACATTTTCCTTGCGGTTTTCTAGATGATTTTCATACCCTTACAGTGGGTATTTTCAGAAGTTTACAATGTAAACATTGATATATATATGTTTAAAATAAATATTTCAGGATTTCTAAAAGGAATTTTTTTATAGAACTTAACAGCATATGATGGGTGGGTGGATTATAGGGTATTTTAATTTCATTCAAAAGCTTAAAAAACAGTGAAGGAATCATTTCCGACCCCATAAACCATATATATTCTTGATCAGCATTGAAAGACGAATTGTTTAAGACATGTCCGAGGGAAAACAAATTTTGAGCCATTTTCACGAAATTTGATAAGGGGTTACATCATTAAAATTGTCAAAAATTGACCAAAATTTGAGTTTTAAATTAAGTATGCAGATTTGTTAACCTAATAAACACTAACATAACGCGGTTTCCGATTTGAATTTAATGCTTTTTTGACCAAGTTATGATATTTATTCCAAAATTTCAAAATCTTAATTTTAATAATTTTAATTAATATTAATTTTTCCTTAATTTCAACCATTTGCAGATAAAAAAGAAAATCCTTTTGCCTTTTTAAAGAAATAAAGCAATGAAATAGTGAATCCTTGAGCTGTTAAAGCCGCATTTCATGCCAAAGGAGCCACCAAGACTGAATGCAACTGCAATGGCATCCTTATTCGCAGAAAATATAAAAAAAAAAACCCATAAGAACAGTCACAACTCCCTCAGTCCCGACACATGTTCCTTTTTACGCTTTTATGGCACATAATCAAATGGTCGGATTTAGCTGTTTAATGAGCTCGTTCCACATCAACTGTCCCCACACATCAGCACCTACAAGCACACACACACAAATACTAACAGAGGAAATACACACAACAAAAAAAGTATATAAGATATATTAAATTCTTGCGAAGAAAAATTATTAAAAATTTTTTTTACAAAATAAAATAGGAGCAAGATTGTTTCCTTTTTTACTTTCATTTTAAAACTATTATTGTTATGAAATATTTCTCTAAAATCCACTAATTAAAATCCTTAATTTTTCTCAGTATAAAACCTAAAAAATATTACATTACTACCGACTTGACTGAATGGCAAATGTGCAAAAAGAGGGTCTGTCGGCTAGGGGCTAGTGCTAATCCCCCTTTCGCTATGCAGTTAAATTTATGTGCGTATTTTATTGGTTCTAAAAACAAGACAGAAAAAAAGAGTACAACAAAAAAAAAAGTACAACAAAAAATTTAAGAAAATGTGGGGGAAATGTGAAATACCAAAAACAGGGTCATAAAAGTGAAATGCTGAGAGGGAGATTCCTCTCCTCGACCAAATGAGATATGAAACTGGAGTCCGGGCGAGGGCTTTATTTGTAATTTGATTGAATTCCGTTTCCTTGAGCTTTTTAATTAAAAATGGAAAAGGGAAAACAATAAAAAGACTTAAATTTGTGCTTTTTAAAATCGCTTTTCATAATTTTGTATTTTTATTCTGAGAATTTGTTAAATATAAATTTAAAATAGCATAAATAAATCAAGAGATTAATTTATATTTAATTAAAAAATTATATAAATATTATTTTACACTTTTAAAAACAATTAATTTAAATTAATTTATTTTTTTAATTAAAAAATAATATAAATTTAATTTTACATTTAAACAAACACAAATAAAGCAATTTGTATTTCATTCAAAAATAATATAAACTTAAATTGAACTAAAAAAAGCACAAATATTTAACTAAAAAATAATATAAATTAAATTTCACATTTAAAAAACTATAAATAAGGCAACATATTAATTTATATTTAATTACAAAATAATATAAGTTTAATTTTACATTTAAAAAAGCAAAAATAAAGCAAAAGATAAATTTTAATTTAATTACAAAATAATAACAATTTAATTTGACTTAAAAAAAAAATATATATATATATAAATCAATAGATTAATTTTAATTTAATTACAAAATAATATAAATTCTACATGACACTTAATAACCACAAATAAAGCAACAAATTAATTTATATTTAATAACAAAATATATTCTGTAATATTTGTTATAATAATTTTAATACAAAAAGTACGAAATCTGTTTCATTTAACACTTCTTCTCCTCAGTTTAAATTCCTGTTCCTTAAATCTTTAATTAAAGCGAAAACCTCAACGTCGTCTTGGTCTTACTTTCCCAGTTGTTTTGTGGCCTCGCCCCCGCAATTTATTTGCAAAATAACTTTCAGCACAAAATGGAAATTGTGTGCATT
The DNA here is from genome assembly GCA_008042715.1 of Drosophila bocki. Taxonomy (NCBI): domain Eukaryota; kingdom Metazoa; phylum Arthropoda; class Insecta; order Diptera; family Drosophilidae; genus Drosophila; species Drosophila bocki. Next base: position 12,696 of record VNJY01001107.1, read on the forward strand.
GTGTTTAGGGTGGGATGCAATATATATATATATATTTTTTTTTTGGTTTAGTAAAACTAAAACTAATAAAACAGAATTTAAGGAATGAAGGGGGAGAACACACACTGGCTTTTCTCTTGCCAACAGAAATTGTATAGATTCCAAGACACTTTCAATTATTTTCAACCAGAGAAATCCCTGAACTCTCGAATTAAAATCCCATTTGTAAATGTCAGAAAGGCAATTAAAATTAGTTTTTGCACAATTTTACCTTTGTCTCATTTGCGGTCGCCTCGCTTTCATCGACAATGTTGTGGATGTTCAAAACCATTTCACATTCATTTCACTCGTAATTCAATTCGACATTTATATATATATTTTAGATATATCTAATATCTATTTCAAGGAGGAAATTTACAAAAAGTTAATGCTCTAACGCAGCCCGTCGAAAGCCAACTGAGTGGCCAACGGGCTCAGTTCCAGGTTTATTACCACAAATAGCCGCAAATATTTATTTAGACCAGAATAATTGAGAGTCGTGACCGGGTTTAGGATGGGTTTATACTTACGCTGGGCTAAGGACTCTCTAATGGCAGCGTTTAGTTTAGTTTTTTTATATATTTTTGAAGCATTTGTAGCGGAAAAGTGGTAAAGAGAGAGAGAGAGAGCTTGCAACTACTTTTCAGCTAATGAAAGAACAAAATGTGGGTGTGTGTGCAGGAAATAGTTGATGTCTTTATGGTGGCTTCCTGGCCAGATACTTCTGGTATTCGGTAGCTTGAGTTTAACAACAAAAGGAAGTAGAGTTGAAAAATCCAAGCGAAAAATGTTTGTCTAGCTAAAATGCAAAAATCTTAAAAAAAAGGCAATGAAAGTAATGCATTTGCCCGGATTTTAGTTGAGGTTTTGGGTTCATTGTTTTTTATTGGGTTGGGACACCCTTGCAGACAGGACTTTGAGATACAATATCTTGTAGATTTAATTTTTAAATACAAAATCCTTTGGATAAATTAATAAACAATTTTTAATAAATTTCTGTTTAAAATATTTAACAGTTTTTGGTTATTTTCTGGTCTTTTTTTATTAGTAAATATGTTTTAATTACAAAGATTGCAAGAGTTTATTTTTATACTTAAAAATATAAGACATAATAATATTTTTAAAATTTAGATATGTAATTTAAAAATTATATTTAAATATTAAAAATATATATTAAATTTATATATTACAATTTTAGTGTTAGCAGCATACAATTTTAAAGAATTTATATGAAAACATTGTTAGATATTTTGTTTATAAATTTATACGAATTATATAGAAATTTGTTTCTTCAATTGGAAATATTGAAAATTTTTATTTCTATATAACAAAATATTTACAAGACATAATAATTTTTTAATTAATATTTTTTTAATTTTTAAAATATATTAAAATTTTTGACATTATTTTTTTTTTTATTAAAAAATATATAAGACTTAATAATATTTTTTTAATATTTGGAAATTTAATATTTAATTTGATTTACAATATTTTTTTTAAATATTTTGTAAATATTAAAAGTTATATTAACAGCATAAAATGTTAAAAAATTTAAATGAAAACATATTTTATCTATAAATTTATATATTTACTTAATATTTATTATATATATTTATAATATATCAATTTTTCTGCAAGGGTATCCCTAGCATTCGAATATATATTCTAATATTTTCCTTTACTATTTCAAGTATAATTTTTTTGTATATTTCTTTTTAGAAAGAACATCACGCACTTTGCTACTTAGTGAGAGAGCTTGGAAAAAGGGAATAGTCAATGTCAATGTTTTTCCATGTGGTGTTTTTCTGTTTGTTCGGATGAGGGGGCGGGCGGGGGCGGGTGACATGGATGACAAGGCTGATTCGTGGAGAGACACTCACCCCAATCCTGCCGAGCAGCAGGGCATCCATTTCGCCACCGTTTTGGGCCACCGGAACTGTGGTTATCACCGAAATGGTCGGCTCCTGTTGTCCACTCAAATCGACCGACATGCCGCTGTTTTTACTTTTACTTTTACTTTATATATATTATATATTTGATTTTACTTTATACAAGGTTTTAGGTTTTTCTTTTTTGATTTATATAGTATATATACTTTGTTGTTGTTGTTGTTGTTGTTGTGTGTGTGTGGCCCGATCGTTGTACTTTGGTCGTTACGATTATGGTTTTGTGCGGTTGTTATTATTTTATGACTAGTGATACTATTGTTGTTGGTTGCAATTCAGTCGTCGTCGTCGTGGGTTTCGATTTTTTGGCAAATATATAGAGCAAAAACTGCAGCAAAATTCATTTAGTTTTTTCTTTTTCTATATTTTTTACTTCCGGGAATTACTTATTACTTTTTATCACAAAATAAATTGCTTCTTAGTAAATAGTTTACTTTTTTCTACGATTTATCAAAGGTTTTTCCCTTTCATTTTCCCAGAAAAAGCCCGCCTTTGATGTTTGTTTTTCGCGTGGGCAGCTGCCCCTTTTACAGGGTATCAGTTGGCTGACAAATAGCAATTCCAATACGCCACAATTCTAATTAAGCAACGACGAGGAGCTGCTGCTACTGCTGTGGCAGTAATTCTCCAGGGAAAGAGACAAGGGGATTTACAGGGAAAAAGCGAAGGGAGAAAGCGAGGGGAGAAAGTGAGGAAGAAAGAGAGACAGAAAGAGCTAGAGTAGAGAGAAAGAGGGGAATGCAGAGCAGCTAAAGACAGGAGACAGAGAGCAGCGACCCGGCATGTCTGTCAATAAACACCGGAAGACATATGACAACTGACAGGCCCGATAAATACATATATAAAAAAATATATATATAGTACATATGTGCAGAGAAAATAATATAATCAGAAGAAGATTTTCAATTATTGAAAGAAATTATTAATAATTCAAAACTTAAAATATTTTCCAAATAAAAACAATTTTTTCACAAGAAGCCTTTACTAACATGACTTTAAAATATTTTTAAATTGTTTTAAGCTAGACTTTACCTAATATGTATTTTATTAACATTTTTTGTGACTTTAAAGTCTTTATTAATTTGTATTTGTGACTTTAAATTCATTTACTTTATTTTATATATTTATAAAAATATGTTTCCCAAGAAAAAGCCTTGCCTAACTTCACTTTAAAATATTTTAAAATCGTTTCAAGCTAAACTTTACTTAATATAAATATAATTAAACATTTTCCAAGACTTTATACTCTCTTACTTTATTTTATAATACCATACATATATTTTTCTCAGTGCTTAACATTTCATATTCATGTGTGTAGCCCACGGCGGCTGCTGCTGACACGTTGAAAATTTCATCTTCAAAGCTGAAACGTCTGTGTTTGTCCCCAATGACTATGGGGCCCCACCTGTACCTGTACACACCCCCTGCCCACCCTTTTCCTTTCACCTTTCCTGTACTTGGGCCACGCGTCGTATGCGCAATTTGTAAGCGCTGAAAATTTGTATTAACGGCATTACACACGCTTTACGAGCAGCCAGGGAAATGGAATAAAAGCCAGAACGAGCTGAAAATCAAGCGAGGTAAGCCAACACGCTAACAAAAAAATCAAGTGTCTGAAGGTTAAAATACAATTTAAGGCTTAAGAATTTAAATAAATTTACTTTTGTGGCTTTAAGCTTATTTTTTAATAGGATAAGTTGGCCAAGAATATGTGTAACAGATCTCTGATACTCTTTGTTTTTTTTTTTTTATAAGCCTTCAAAAAACATCACAACAACTTTCAGTTTGTCTTGACTTTTGGCCCAAGTTTTCCTTCGATTTCTCTGGGGGGAAATGATTGAGTACTTAAAAAGATAATGCCGCCGAAAACGGTGTGAAAAGTTTTGTTGTCCATGAAATACCGCCGAAAGTTATCAAGTGCCTTTCGTTCGGCTTCATCGGAAAGCAATTCAAGTTGACAGCTGAATGACGGCGGTCAAGTGGCAGCGGCGGAAGCGGAAACGGAAACGAAAATGAAAATGGGGCAAGTAATAAAAAAAATTCCACACCGTAACGCACACACTCGTGCGTTTAAAGCGCGTGCTAATTTGGCTTTAATTTGCATTTTAATACGCCGTGTTCATAATGTAAAGTCAAACAACGAGGCGCATGCGTGATATGCCAGAGTGTTGATAGCACTGAGAGAAATACAATTATTTTGGGTCATTTTACATTTTAAAATATGAAATATAAATTGTAGTATAGATTTTCTAGATTTTCTGGATTTTCTAGATTTTCTAGATATTCTAGATTTTCTAGTTTTCTAGATTTTTTAGATTTTATTTTAAATATTTTATATATATTTTTTTATATATTTTATAATTTCTTAAACAATTTTTTTCAGTGTCTGAAAAAGGGTAACGCGGAAAAAAAAGGGGACAACGCACTCGTATCATCTGCATTAATATGCAAATCGAAAGAAGTGGGTCCAAAAACGCACTGCATACATATTTATACAACCGGAAACAAGGACTCTGCGAAATCAGATTCCGCCACATAGCCTGATTCTGATTCAGTTGCGGATTCTGGCTGGGATTGACTACAGAACAGAGGCCAGGATAGCAAATGCAGGCCACAGATTTCACAAACAGCCAAAGGCCACGCCCATGAGCTTGGACTTATCAGGATGCTTTTAGGAATTACTTTCTATGAATAAATAAAGTATAAATTATTTTTATAAATACAGAAAGTATACATTTGTTTAAGAACTCTTCATTAGAAGGAGAAGTTTATTTTAGAATTTTTAAAGAATTTTTTAGGCCAAATTCTACCATTTTATTTTATTACAAAAAACTTAAAAACCCTTAAAACCAGGCACACAGCTGAGCTGGGCTTGGGAAAACCCTCCTAAAAAGGGGGAAAATTATTCTAAAAAACCCCTCGGCACCCCTTAAACGCATTCAGCTGTCAAGTTTGGCTGGGTAAATGCAAATAATTGACAGCGACTCGACAGTTTCCACTTGCAGGAAACGGAAACCAGCTGCCGGCAAACCGAAAACCGAAATCCTTAGGAATCTGGCTTTAGTGGCTCGTATTTATTTATGTGGCAGTGGCAGTCCTTTAATTTGGCTATATTTTCTTTCAATTTTTTTTGTTTTCTTTTTTTTTTTTTGGCCTGCGGCTTTGTCTCTGTAAAATATAAAGAAAATGGCCGCAACATAATTTCCGCTTTCGCTACTTCTTCTTTATTTTTATTTTTTCTTTCTTTTTCGTTCTTTCTTCTATTTTTTTTTTTTTTTTGGCTTAATTTTCCTACACTTTTTTCTAATTTTCATTTGAACTTTTCATGGGGGGTTGGGGCCTGGCACGCTTCGTTAGTTGGTCTGGGCGCGAAATTTCCACTTTGTTGGTCTTAATTAAATTGCATTGAGCAGCTTCTAGGTGGGGGTGGGAATCTGTAGGGGGGCGGGGACTGGAAACTGGTCCTTCTGGGAACCTAAGAAGGAAGCACTTAAAGTGCCAAGCCTGGTGACACACCCCCACCCAGCTTTTACAGCTTTTCACTTGCTGCGGCTTCGCCACGCCAATCGCTCATAATTACAAGTGTTCCCTTACGCCAGAGAGCTCTGCTTCGCTATCCTGCATGCAGAATCCATCCCTGTCCGTTCCCCTCCCCAGCCTCATGATAAAAGCCACATCGATTGAAATGAAGCTGGAACAATTCAAAGTGAACGAGCAGGGACGACACATGCCAGCTCAAAATTTAATGTAAATTCCTTGCCAGCTTCTAGGGAGTATGAAAAGCACTGAGAGAAACATTGCTGAGCTTTAAATATTATTAAACAAAATTATTATTATATTATAAAAAAAAAAAAAAACAATCTAACTTCATTTAAATATTTATTGTATAAAAAATCAACAATCTAAAAAACTCAAAAAAAAAATATCTTTATAATAAATATTTAGTATTTATTAATATTATTGATAATAAAAAATATTATTATTTATATTTCTTTTTTTTATATTTAAATGTAAAGATTAAATTGTTTATTTATGGTTTCCACACTTTGTTTTGATTTAAATATTTTTTGTAGTAAAAAAAAGCATCAATTTAAAAAATATTAAATTTAAAAAATATTGAATTAAAAAAATATATATTATTATTTATATATATATTGTTTATTTAAATTTAAATGTGCTTACGTCATAATCATCATAATTAAGTTTTTATTTATTTTTATTTATTAAAAACATCAATCTAAATAGCTTTAACTAAAGTTTGTAATAACAAGAAAAATATTATTATTTATATTTATGTTTTATTTAAATTAAAATGTCCTTAGAAGTCACATTTATTATTTATTAATTATTTATTTATTTAAAGTTTGTAATTAAAAGTATTATTATTTATATTTTTTTATTTTTAAATTTGCTCAGATAATAATCACTCTTATTATTTATACATGGTTTCCATTAACCAGAAACAAAGGTACTATATACTTCCTGATTGTTTTTATTTTATTGTATTTTTTATGGCACTTTTTCACAGCATTTTTTGTGATGTAACTCTCTGCGTTTGATTAAACATTCCTCGCGGACAGTGTGTGTGTGTTTTTGTGCAGTTGAATGTTTCATGCAAATTGACTTTCTCTACGGTTTTTGGCCTGGCCGGATCGTTTGACATGTTTTAGCCACAGATTTTGCAGCTCGGATGTCACAAAATGCCGCAATTGGGCGTTTAATTGGGCGGAAGAAGGCGGAAGGTCCTCAGGGGAGGAACTCGGGAGGCGGATGAAAGTTAATTAAAATGCGCTTTTAAGTTATTCACATATTTATTTGCACTCGACTGGCGCCATATGAGAAATGCATTTTTAATGTGAAACTCACGGAGAGAGTCCTTTGTGTGTGCTTTTTTGTATTAACAAAGCTTGAAAAGCCTGGGAGTGTCTGAATCTTAAATATTTTTTGTGTAAATTTGATAAATAAAATACGATTTATATTTGTTGCTTTAGAATCTTTAGAAAGTCTGCTTTATTTTGGAATATTCAAGCAGTGGAAAACTCACATTTCGTTCATTAATTGCTGTGGCTGACCTAGAGGCGACCTTGGTCCTGCCTGGGCTGCACCTTGCCAGCTGCTTGTCTTTCACCTCCCTTCCATCCTTAGCTAGACCCCTATATTCCCCTCCCCCCATTGTCCTTGCCCTTGTCCTCGCCCCAGCCAAGTCCTTGCCAGGATTCCCTGGCTACCTGCAGCAGCTGCCGGCCATTTGGGATTTTCCAACAAGAGCTGCTGCTGCTACTGCTGCAGTGGCAAACAACTAACTACACCAAGCAACCAGACAACAACAACAAAAAATCATAAAAACAGCTACAGGATTCTGTTTCAGTTTCAGTTTGAGCTGCACTTCCCAGGGATACGGCATTCGGAAGGACAGGCGACGGCATTGACGGATTGTTTCAACAATTTCAGCAAATTTGTCCGCTCAAACAGAAAACTTAAGTTCTTTGTTCTCTTCTTTTTTTGGTATTTTGATCAAATTTAGACAACATTCAAGCCCAAAGGGAAACCAAACAACAACAAAAGGGGTTAAGCTGGCCAGAAAAAACAAATACACAAAATACAAATAATAATATTTTTAAAAATGAATAAATAAATAAAATATTTTGTAAAATATTTTAAATACAAGGAGAGTTGGTATAAACAAATATAAAATTGATAGCTAAAATTTTTCTCATAATTTTAATATTTATAAATATTTTTATTAATATTATTATTTAATATCTATTTGATTTATTACATTTGTTTTAGATTTTTTCGCAGTGTAGAAGCCATTGTTATGGTGGCAATGGAAGCTGTGCCCAACGCTGATTGCTTGCCTTGGCCAACTCAAAACTCAGAACAACTCGGAAGAAGGCGGACAGAGCCTTCTGGCCTCAGGACATTTCTGTGGGTTTGTTGTTCTGAGCCGAGTAAATAGGAAAATAGGAAAAGTAGGGAAAACCGAGAGAGAAAGATTGTGATCATACTCAGCAAAAATCAAGAACTTTTCATAATTTTATTTGTGAGAATAAGAAAACTCTAGCTTTTTTGCTTTCTAGACCTTTCTGCCTTTCAATGATTTTGTTTTTATATATCTGTAACTCTCTTTTTAAATCTATAAATATAAAATAAAATTTCTGAAATAATCCTTTTTTCTTATTTTTAAGCTCACTTTTCGCAGCTAAAAACGAGGGAAATCCGAAAACTTAATCACCAAAAAGGCTCGGCCAGACTTTGAAAATTATGTGGACAACATAAAATTCAATTAAATGCTTCGATTTGTTTGAGGACACAGTTTCAGCTGGCCATATAGAGCCCGACATTGTTGGGCTTTGCCACCCATCCCCCATCATCATCATCGTCATCTTCATCTTCATGTAGTCATCGCTCGTTGTCGCTGTCGATGTCGATGTCGGGCAAATCACTTAAGCGCACTTAATTATTTGCACAAGTTTCGTTTGGCTGCTGATGCCCTTCTGTCCTGCCACCCCCTTTGGCCCCCTTTTGGGCTCTGCTCTTCTGGTCCTGCTCTTCTGGCCCTCTTCTCTTGGCCCTTCTCCCTGCTTGCGTTACATTTCAATCGAGTCGAGTCGACGCATCGATTCGAAGGGGGCGCACAACGGCGCGTATGAGTGATATGACACGTAATCAATAAATAACGGCAAAGGACCTACCCCAGGAGAAGCAGGGACGAGAGGAGACTGGAACTAGTTCCGCTGGGAAAGCGAGTGCTGAACTCGGCCTTAATTGAAAGCCCAATGAAGTGACAGCTTCCAGCGAGAAATTAATAAGTTATAATTCGAACGGGCAGGACATTCCCTTGGGATCTATAAAATATATAGTTTGCTGATTTAATTAAGGCAAAAAAAAACCCCCCCAAAAGGTGATCTCTTAAGCTGACAAGTAGAAATTTCCCAGAAAACTTTTAAGAATCAAGTTTTATGTGAATAATAATACGAATTTTCCTGTCGATTTCCCCCACCAAGGCCAAAACACTTTACCACCCATTTTCAACCATTTTCCAACCCCCTCTGAAAGCTAGCCCTGCATAATTACTTTTTCAGGGATGCCTTTAGGGGTCCTTGTTTACTTTACTAAATGCCTGGAAATTTTTGAACAAGATCTCTTGCGCTTGATTTGCTTTTTGTTTGTGCTTTTTCTGGCTTTGATTTTGTTTTATTTTCTCCTTGATTTTCGTTAAGGCCGGCGGGGCCACGGGGCGTATGATTAATATGCGTGAATTAAGTCAAATCGAAACGAATCAATCAAGGCAAATGTCGTCAGAGGCTAAGAAAGACAGACAGCCATCGAGAAAAAAAGGCCAAAGCACTAAATCTGCATTCCCAAATGACAAAATATTTCCTGTCGCCAAGAAAGTACAATAAAAATAAGGCTCTAAAGTGCCCAACTTCCGGTCAGGGCTAATGTCCTGTGTGCGTTGGCTACCAAAACCAGAAAAAAAAACGTAGGAAAAATACTGAAAGGACACACACAGAGGCTACAATGTGACACATACTAAATTTTTATTACGCCTTCACATGCACACGGAGTGAACTCAACGCACTCTCAGACACTAATGCAACGACATTTTTATTACGGGCCAAAACGACAGCAGTCGTCCGTCCGTCCGGCTTTTGGTCCCTTGGACCATAGGCCTTTTTACAGCCCCTAGCATCGTGGTAGTCACCCCACCAACCATCCTGGGTGTGGTGTCAATTTTTATCATGTGTCGAGAAGCTGGAGAGGCAGAAACCCTACCCCGAACTCGGACTGGGCCCCAGTCCCCTTTCCCTTAAATGTCCTGCGGCCCTAAATAAGGATTTGGCCTTGTTCTTGTGTTTTTGCCCTTTCTCGGCAACGGTCAAGGTGGCTTTCTGGGTGGCTTTTGGCCAAACAGATTGCAGAAATTATGGTAGAAATTCGTGCTAATGAAAAATCAGGGGTGTCTTAGGAAAGGATGGGAATTGAAAAAAATATTTAAATTGAATATTTAATAAAATATAATAAAAATTAAATATAACAAAAATTTAATTGAATATTTAAAAAATTATAAAAAAATATTTTACATATATTTTAAAAATATTTAAATTGAATATTTAAAAAAATTTGTAAAAATATTTAAATTCAATATTAAAAAATATTTAAATTGAATATTTAAAAAATATTTAAATTGAATATTTAAAAAATATTAAAAAAATATTTAAATTGAATATTTAAAAAATATTTAAATTACATATTTAAAAAATATTTAAATAGAATATTTTAAAAATATAATAAAAATAAAATATTTAAATTAAATATTAATATTAAATATTTTTAAATTAAATATTTAAAATAATACAAATAAGGAGCTGGGAATTAAACCATATTTTAATTTAGTCTTTAAATAAATAAATAAATTAAATAAATTAATTAATTAAATAAATAATTTAAATTAAATAAATAAATTTAATTACAAATTAAATATTACTAAATGCATTTAATAATAATATAATTTGTAATTAAATTTTTTTATTTATTTATTTTTTAATTTATATATTTCAAAGAGGAGCTAATGAACCCATCAACTCTCTCCAGGGTCAGAGAATCAAATCTTCTTTCTAATTTTGCTTTTCATCACAAAAATGCCCATTCTTTTTTTTCTGTCTGTCCAGTCCGTCCTGTACTGTCCTGTTGTGTTTTTCAGCTTAGTCGGCGTTTATTTGATTTATGGCCAGGACCGCTTGGATTTTCCAGGGGTCAAAGTCGCCGTAATGATGTCCTGTCCCGCTGTCCGTGATGTCCGTGATGTCTCCTGGCCCCTCGAGGGCTTCGGTTTCGGTTTCGTTTTCGGTTTTGGTTTCAGTATCGGCTTTGGCTTTTGGCTTTGGTTTCGCTTCTGTTTTGGTTTCCGTTTTCCAAGAGGCCAGCAGCCAGGCTCCAGATTCGGGAGCCAAGATTCGGGAGCCAAGATCCTGGAGCCTGGAGCCTGCCCGCATCCAGGACACCCCGAGCAGGGGCCATAATTAAAATCGACACTAAAGCCAGTCGTTTAAGCCGGGCCCACCAGCTGGCTGACAATGAAAGATGAGGCCAAAAGGGACACCTAGGCTTGGCCTTGCCTGGGTCTCTCATTGTGGCAACTAATTGAAATGCTCGTCAAATAAATAATGTTAATAATTGCAAAAGGGAGGAACAACAACAACAAAAAAATGAAGAAACACTCTATGAATTTCAAATTTTACATCTCCGTCTGAGAGTATTTTTCGGGCAGCCAGACTCTTTTTTTTCCTTTCTTTGTCGTCCCAAATTTGAATATTTTAATATTCATGGGAAATGTGGCATTTTTGGTAGGCGGCAAAAGTTTCTTCTAATTTGCGGCTTTTGCTAATGAAAATTAAATGGAATAGCTTAAAGGAGTCCTGAATTAATGTTTGACTTTATCTAAACGGGAAACCGGGGTGTAGCGTAGCCTTCTTGCCACACATAATTTAACAATTTTCGTTGTCAAAGAGTTGGATGAGAAAAAATAGAGAAAATAGGGGAAATAAAGAAAGGAAAGGTGGAGAAGAATGACTAGAGGCAGGACTTATAGGAGGACTTGAAGCAGGACTAGCATCACAACTTGAAGCAGCTTATATCCCAGTTCCAAGGGCAAAATGCATAAATCAGTTGGCCCACCTGACAGCCTGTCTGAATGCTGGATTCCCTACTTATCTATTCTTGATTTGGCTAGGTGCTCCTAAGGGGAATGGGTTGGGGTAGCAATCCTTAACATCCTGCCAGGCCAGCCTTCTTGCCCGCATAATTGTTTGTTATTTATGACATGTTGTATATATGTTTTATAGAAGCTACTCTACTCTGTCTTTGATGTCTGACACAGGCCACACATTTTCACATTTCCATTTGTAGCAGTTCTTTCGAAACGAATTAATTAAGGGGGAAAAAAACAAGAAAGGACTTGCCTACCTATTGGCTAGATCCCTTCGCCTGGTGAAGCTTACTGTTACAAGTTTCTTGACTCAACTGAAAGTGAAAGGCGATAGCTCTGAAGTGAGACAAAGCTGACAAAGGCTTTTCCCACAATGACACTCGGTTTTTTCCATTGTTATGGCAACTTTTCATATCTAGTTTATTGAGATATTAATATCCTTGAGATACAAGAAGAGGAAAAAAGAATAAACAAATATTTGTATTGACAAAAAACAATGTTAAAGAAATATAATCTCAGGCTAAGAGGTTTAATCTCTTAAAAAATAAGATTAAAATAGGGTTAACTTGATTCTTTTATAGCAAAAACCCTTAAAAACCCCTTCTTAAAAGTCTTCAATAAATATTTATATTATTGTTAATTATTTTGTTTATTAATTTCATTATTTTTTTTTACTTTTTCAACCATTTCTGGCCAGTGCAATGTTAATCATACGCCCTGTTGAACGACTGCAATTAAATGAAAATGGCAAAGGACCACGGAAGGCGGTCGATTGCTTAAAGCTAATTTGATTATCGGATCATTACGATGACGAGAGAGAGAAGAGAGTGAAGAAGGCAGAGGGAAAAGCCGGGTGCAGGGTGGAAAATCACTGCAAGAGATTAACAATTACACGGAATTGCGGTCAACAAGTGAATGGAAATGGAGGTGGAAATGGAAAATGGCTAAAGGGAAAGCGGGAACTGGAGAGAATAAAGAGCCGAACAAGAGACTGACAAACAGACTGAATGACTTTCGTATACAAAAGACGCAGGGCCATGACGATTTAATGTTGGCCTGCACAATAGCACCAACCACCAACTTGGCCAAAAGACACTGCAATATAATAACTGGCTAGATTATTGTTAGTTTTTTTTTTATATTTTAAAATAAATAAGAAGGATAGCCGAAGTTTGAGCCAATGAAATCCCTCATAACTTGAACAAATATTTCAAAAACATTTTTAATTCTTTGGGAAAAAAGTTTTTTTAGTTTTTATAAAGTAAATAAATCTGCATAGTTCATTTAATATTTTTTTTTTTTGATTAAAAAGTGTGAAATTTTTGATCAATTTATTGTTTATAATTAATATTTTTTTTATTTTAAATTTATTTGTGTAAAAAATCAGCATAGTTTATTTAATATATATATATTTTTTTTAAATTAAAAATTGTTTAAATTTTTGATCCATTTCCTTTTTTTAATTTATGTTTTATTTTTTAAAGTTATTTGTATTATATTAGATTTATCTTTTGGAATTTTATTGAAAAATAATTAAATCAATCAATGCTTTAAAAAATTTTAAATAAATAATTGTGTAATTTATTTATACCCGAAGAATCAATTTTAAATTTTATTTATTTAAATTTGTTATTTATTTAAATTTTTTATTTATTTAAATTTTTATTTGTTTAAATTTTATATTTATTTAAATTTATTATAGTTTTTATTTTATTGAAAATCTGATTTATTTCATTGAAAAATTATTTATTTAATATTTGAAATAAAAAAATTTAGCCAAATTGGTTATTATTTTCTCCAGTGTATATGAATTTTGTTCCCTTTAAGATTTATATGAAAAGCGTCCAGCACTCGACTGCAGACGATGGCTTTGGAGCGAAACTACCTAGAAAAACCTGGCTAGAAAATACCCAGTACTTAAAGCTTTTTAGATTTAATTTAAAATTATTTTTAATTATTTTTTTAGCATTCATCAGCCTGATAAAAATTAAATTTTAAAATATATTTTTCTCTTCTTTTAAGAGAGATACTACCCCTGTTCCCCTTGAACCTAGGGTATTTATAAAAGCCACAAGGACGCGACGGACCTTCAGCTTGTTCTTCAGCTTATGCTTCTTCTTGCCTGTTATCGATAGTCATTGTCTGCCACACACACTCGCACACACACACACTCGCACTCTCGAGTCCCCAAGTTCCTTATTGATGGCGAATATTACGCCAACTAAGCAAATTAAATTGTTTACATTGACAAAGGCCAAAAGGAGAGGGCCAGGACAAATGGTGTGGCCGGATGAGGCGCTGGACGAATTATGGCCTGCAGCCGGGCGTGGCTCATGACGCATAACAACAGCAACAACAACAAGAACAAAAGACAGAGCCCAGCCAAGGTAGCCAGTCAGTCAGACAACAATGACCAACATTCAGTGGCCCCCATTTTCCAAGAGAGAGAAAGCCCCCACCCACCCACCACCTACTACATTTTCCCCCTGAAACCCACACTTTTCTCCTGCAGATGCCACTGGCGAAAGACAAAATAGATGCACACCCACACCCACATACAACTTTTCCTACACGTTTAAAGGACGCAAGACAACGGCCAGGACCCAAAGGATTCTCCAGGCAACCACTCGCCAGGCTGGAATTATGCACAGTGGCCACTGGCCAAGGGGCGAAGCTGGGGAAAAGGGGTTAGCATCCCTGGGTTTTTTGCTCGGTTCAGTGATTTCCGCAAAATTATATTAGCCACTAACAAGGGGAAGCTCTGTGCCAAACTATAAACACAAATAATACCTAAAGAGAGCTCAACTTTTTGTTTCATATTTTTTCAGGCAAAATACCAAATTACAAGGGCAATATATAGTTTACAAAATTAATTTCCTGGACTTGACTAATTTATTTCAATTTATTTTTAGTTTAAGACTTAGTTATGTTCGGTTATTTCTATATAAATAAATAAATATTTAAATAAATAATTTTAAAAATTTAAATAATTGATCCTATTTTAAGAGTTTCTAATTTTTAAAATTTAAATTTAATTAAAATTCAATTTAAAAATAAATTAAAAATTTAATTTAAAATCAATTTCAGAAAAATTCAAAACTAATTTTAATTTAATTTCTAATAAATTAAAAACTCAAATTTAATTTAAATTCAATTTAAAAAAAATTCAAAATGGGAAAAATTTTAATAAAATTTAATTTAAAAAAAATTAAAAACTAGAATTTAATTTAAATTTAATTAAATTAAAAAATTAAAAACTCGAAAATTGAAAAACCTGAATTTAAATGAAATTTAAATTTAATTTAAAAAAATTAAAAGCTCAAATTTTATTTTAAAATATTTAAAAACTGGAAAGTTAAAAAAACTTAGATTTAAATTTAATTTAAAAACCCTTTAGAAAGGCACCACCACCTTCACCTGGTACCACTGTCCAAATCCCGCCTGAAAGCGAGCTGCAAATGTTTTATTGCCTGCCAAAAACACAGAGGACCCCAGGCAGGACCAAGGACACCAGGATAGGCTTCGTTTTAATCGAGTTGATTATAAGTAGAGTGACAAGTTTCAACAGCATTAAAAACTGAGACCCAGGCAGGGAGTCCTCGCCATGTAGTAGTGTCTGGGAAAATGTTTATTTTTGTGTGCGGGGACAAGGGCTACAGAATAAAGGGATACAGGGATACAAGGATACAGGGACAGAGTATCCCTACACACACACACACACACCGGCTGGCTTATGGCGATTTGCGGTTGGGAAACCAACGAAACCTTCTACATTTCACAGAGGCAACAAACAAATCAACACACACAAAATTCAATAAGGATAGTTGGCCAGGAAAATGCTCTTTGGCTTTCTATAATAAACCGGTCCCTAAACGGCCTCTCTTTTTATTTCTGCTACTTTGTTGCCTTCTTCGCCCTCGTTTTTCCTCTGTTTTCCTCTGTTTTCCGCCATAAAAGGCCGGGCGTAATATGATAATCAAACTGAGTGCCAAAAGCAGGACGTCTCGTCCAGGGGCGTGCATGTAATGGGGGGTGGGGGGAGGGGGGGAAATACAAGCCCCTGGCAACCGCAGCCTTCTCAATGAGTTTTTGGCCATTTAAAACAATTTTATTTGATTTTGGCCAGAACAAGGAGGCCGAAAAGGGAAAGCAAAATAAAAGTGCTGCCATAAATGACTCTATTAAATGACAATTAGCTCGAAGCAGGGATGCCCTTAAAAAAAAT
Source organism: Drosophila bocki (assembly GCA_008042715.1). Taxonomy (NCBI): domain Eukaryota; kingdom Metazoa; phylum Arthropoda; class Insecta; order Diptera; family Drosophilidae; genus Drosophila; species Drosophila bocki. Next base: position 28,597 of record VNJY01001107.1, read on the forward strand.
CACTGCAATGCAGGAAGTAAGTAAATATAATTAATAAATAAATAAAAATATAATTAATAAATCAACAAACTTTGGTTTATTTTTAGCGGAATTTAAGCCAACAAGGTAAGAATATATAATTTTATGGGGTGGGAAATAATTTCTCCAGCCGGAAAAAATATTATTTTATATTTTAAAATCAGATTTTACAATTAAAAACTTTTTATAATTTGCTTACATTTTTTTATAAGAGGAACCCTTTAGAAATATTATTTTTTTAAATTTTTATGAAGTAACCCCTTATCAAATTTTTGATATTTTTTGGGTCAAATCAAAAAATTAAAAATATCATAACTCTGCCAAAAAAGCATTTATTTTCAATCGGAAGGCGGCGTTATGTTAGTTTTTATTAGGTTAACAAATCTGCTTACTTAATTTAAAACTCAAATTTTGGTCAATTTTTGACAATTTTAATGATGTAACCCCTTATCAAATTTAGTGAAAATGGCTAAAAATTTGTTTTCCCTCGGACATGGCTAAAACGATTCGCCTGTTTATGCTGATCAAGAATATATATGGTTTATAGGGTCGGAAATGTCTCCTTCACTTAGAAAAAATATTATTTTTTATTATAAAATCCGATTTTTTATATTACAAAATTTTTTAGAATTACCTAAATTTTTTTAGAAATATTTAAAATTAAAAATATCATTACTCGGCCAAAAAAGCATTAATTCCTAATCGGAAAACTGTTCTGTGCAAGATTTTCTACAGTTAAGAAAACTGCATACTTAATTCAATTATTTAAAAAATTCAAATTTTGGCCAAAATCTGAGAATTTTAATGATGTAACCCCTTATCAAATTTCGTGAAAATGGCTCAAAATTTGTTTTCCTCCGGACATGGCTTAAACGATTGAGCTCTTAATGCTGATCAAGAATATATATGATTTATAGGGTCGGAAATGATTACATCACTTAGAAAAATTTTATTTTGTATTATAAAATCCGATTTTATATATTAAAAAACTTCTTATATCTATTTTTTGGCTAATATTTTACTTTCAGATCATTGTTTAAAATTGTAATTATCATTTTATTATGATCTTGGGTAATTTTATTATTCCTTTAAAAACTCAACAAGTGTCTACTTTTAGCCAAACAGGAAAACAACCTTGCTCTTCGAATAATCTTTATGGACTTGAAAATTTTAAACAAAAACTTTGCCTTGCCAAAACTCCGCTTCTCTGTTGTTTTGTTTGTTTGTTTCTATTAAAAATCGGTTTATTATTTTGCACAATTCACATTGAAAACTTGGCCACTTGTGCTGGAAAATCTGCAGTGAAACTTTCGCAGCCTTCGGCAACATTTGAAACTGCTGTTTGGCCTCGAGTGTGTGTGTGTGTGTGGGTGTGTGTGTATGTGTGCCTGCCGGTGCTCCTCCCTAATGCCAGGACTTGATTAATAACCTCGATATCCTGGCACTAAGTACTACAACATATGTCGAGGCAAATATTATATATATTATAAATAACACACTCTGCTTTGATTAGAGTTCATAATTTAAAGGAAATTGCTATGAAGCCTTGGTTTATATATAGAAATTATATATAAACACAGATAATTAATGGGAAATATTTCTGGAAATAGTTAGTGAAGCTTTAATAATATATATAAATATTTTATATATAAATCTTGAGACAGTAAAAACTCCTGTAGAATTCCCTGATATATTAAGACCAATAATAAAGCCATTTTTTTGTGTGAAAGATAATTAATGATGACCCATTACACGGCCACGTTTCTGTTTACTTGTAAAAGGTTGATCCTGGGTGGCTGCGTTGGCCTCCTCACTGCCACACCAAGTATCCTTTTTGTTGCTGATAAGCTAAAGCCTTGAATTTATTTACGCGCCAAACTCGAAATGCCGGCGCACACACAGAAAAAAAAGAAGGGAGAGAGCCTGGCAAATGTCTGAATTTAACGATTACGTTTATTTTTTAATTACTTTCAGTTGGCACACGGGTTAATGCACTCAAAAAAAATGTACATATAGAAATATAGAAAGAAAACACAATGATTTGCTGCAGCTTTTGTGCGAGGAAACGAACGGATAAGATGGATAAAACGGCTAAAAAGCACTCAAGTCGCCCGTCCCGGACACTGTTTTTCGCATGTCAACACGCGCCAAAATGTTGCTAGCGACTGAGCTTGGATTTTCAATTTTTCCCAGCATTTCCCGCCGCCGCGCCCCGCCCCTTTTGTAGGGTTGTTCATTGAGAAAATCGCCAGTCAGCTGGGGCGGAGCAAAACAAAATCAGATGGCCATATTCGCCCTGAATTCTGCAAGGAGCTCTCTACAGCTGATGCTGTGCGCGAACTTTGGTATCCTTGCAGGAGCTTTTTCTGCACAGCAGGACGCATGCGTGCAACCTGCAAAAGCTTTCGGCTCTCTCACCTGTTGATTGCTTGGAAGTGTGTCCCGACCCGAGAATACCCTAGCTGAAAGCGTTGCCTACTTATCAGGGCGATTTAACTACTATTAATTTAGGTTAAAAAATATATAAAAATATATTTTAAATATAATAAAAATATTTAAATATAATTAAAATAGTTTCGTAAATTTCCTTAAGAAATCTTATTAAAACCGAGACTTTTTGATATATTTCTTTAACCTAACTAAAAAGTTGTTAACTTCCTTTAACTTCCTTCAGCTTTCAGGAAAATTTTGCAGCCAAGCTTTGTGGAGAAAAGCTTTTCCCAACTTTACCCAGTCAACAATCCTTAAAACTCAAATTACTTCTAAAGGTTTTGGAGAATTTCTAATACATTAAATATAAACAAGAGAATTTTTTATTATATTAAATATAAAAAAGAAGAGAATCTCACTTAGGCCAGCCGATGTTAGTTTACTTTTGCAGAGTTAAAAACGTTTTATTTAGTTATTTTTTATATATCTTCAGACAGCTCTTATTTTCATTTTTTTAACAATTAATTTCAAAGAAAATATATCAAATTTTAACAACTTATTAAATTTAAAAAAAATGGCTGTTGATGCTGATTAAAAATATTTATAATTTATGGGGTAAGAAATGACCCCTTTACTGCTTTGCCAGCTTCTGACTGATTATAATACCCAGTAAAAGCAGCTAAATTATTCGGAAATATTCTTGAAATATAATAATAATCTGAGGCATTACTTCTATGATTTCATTTAATTTTTAATGATTTTATATAATCCCTTAAAATATATTTCAAAAAGGTACTCATAGAACCCCTTCCAAGTACTTGATATACCCATCATCAACATTGGTTCACAAACAATTTATGCCTTAATCTAATCAAGAGATATATGTCCCAATTCCAGGATATATGCTAAATTGAATAATGACCGCCGTATGCACAGCAAACAGCAAACACAAATTGAATTATCCGCCAGACATGGACCATGTCGGCGTCCTCCTATTTACCATAATTAATTAGGTTTGCCAACCATGTCCCAGGGAAAATCAACCAAAGCAACCAAAGTCGGAGCCATCTCATTTGAGGGCCCAAACTTTGAACTGTAATTAATATGCCTGAACTGGCCATGCCGGAGAGGACCAAAGGGACACCTGGGTATGGCCAAGGACATGTGTTAAGTGAGCACTCACCTCGATAGTGATGTGATGGCCGCGGGAGCGGAAATTATCATCGTTGCTCCGTAGATTCTTTGAGTCGATTTGCACATTTGTCTGCATCTTGGCGAAGCGGTGAACCTGGAACGACAGAACGGAGATGGATGAACGTTTATGGAATGCCTCTTGGTCATACACTGATACAAATTGTTTACCTAAAATCGTCCTTAAAAAGACGAGTTTCTTAATCAAAATAATAACTCCAAAATTTGAGATTATTTTAAATAAAAATAATCCTATATTTTTTTATATATTTATATTTATATATATATTTTATATATATTTTGAATATTTATTTAATATATTTTACACAAGTTTGTTATATATATTTTTTATATTTTTTTTTGAGTGTACATACACCTACATACACATATGAAATATACCCAGGACCTGCTCCTGGTATTCCCCCAAAAAAAAAAATGAAAACACTTGTCGTAAACTGCACTCGATTGGGTGAGGAAATGCCTTCGACTTCGACCCAATGATGCGTGCTCCCGATAAAGATGCCAAAAAAAAAACGCACGAAATGCCCATGAAAATGGCCCTATAAACATGCCAGTCATAAAGAGCCTACGAACTTGAGAAATTTTGGCCAAAAGGCAGAACATGTTGACAAAACGGCATCAATTTATTAAAAAGACCTCGATTTGGGATGAAAGTGAGTGCCATTAGTAGAATGCAATAACAATAAACACTATATATACATATATATCTTTATAAATAAATACTTTAGATATTTCTGAACTATTTCCAATTATATATACGAAAAGCATTTTGTTTAATTCATAAGATTTTTAGCTTCCTAATACATAAAAACAACTATCGACTTGACAAAGTAAGCTAAATATCTGGGTAATCGTTGGTAATCGATTTTAATCGCTTTTAATCGAAAAAATCTCAGAAATCTAAGAAATATTAAATATAAAATATTCATTTTAAAAGCGTCAAGTAAATAATTTATGCACATATTTTACAAGTACAAATTTTTAACATTTTTTCTCAAAGTTAATCTAGTTTTGTAAACTTTTCTAATAATATTTAATAATAAATAACTAAATAAATATATTTTATTTTGTTTTTTTTTTTTATCACAACAAACCCCACAACAAAATCAAGCTCTCCTAAGGGAAGGGTAATCAACGTAAAGAACAAAAAATAAAGTACCATAAAAATTCATAAAAGAATATGCCAGAGAATTATGTGAGCAATTTTCATCAGGCCCGGTTTATAAGTCGGGAAGTCAGTTCTGCATTCGCGCCCATTCTAATGAATGTCCTTTGGTATGCCGCAAGGATAAGGGGGGTGGCCATGGATGGCGGCAAAGCCATCAGCAACCCGCCTGGGATTTGCTTTTCCTTCATTTTTTTTTGGCTCTGTCACTGTCAACGTGTTTCATCCACTTTCCGTGCTTGTACTCGTTTCGGGTTTTTTGTTTTATTTTGTATTTATTTATTTATATATTTTTTTGTTGTTGGTAAATCGGAAAACCGCATTGTCTGTGTTAATCGTCAGCCAACAAGTGCAGACATGGCAAATCCATTGCCAGCCAAATTTCGAATTTAATTTGCACCTCTTTATTTATGCAGCAGCCAAGTGAGCGGAACGCGAGTGCCCTGCCAGCGGGAGGGACTTCGAATGGAATCCTAGTTGTCTGGAGTCCTTGCCTCAATTTAGCTGCCCCACCGCTCGAGGCGAAGCAGCGCTTGGGTGTCGGAAAACTCACTGGGAAAACTGCAAAATATTTTAAGGCAGCAGAAGCCGGGAGTTCCTTTTGCACAAATGGCAAAAGAAAAGCCAAGGCGGAATGGTGCACTTCTTGCCGGGTAAGTAGTGGTGGTAAGGGAACCTGCTCATCCTGCTGCTGGTCTTGAATTGAAATTACAGCAGAGAAACTCTAATTTGCTTACAACTTTGAGTTGTTTAAATTTCTTTGAAAATGTGCTTGGCTTAGGGCTACTTGTAGAAGGAATTTTGCAATATAAAAAGTCAATCTTTATATTAACTTTTAAACTATTAAAAAATTATAAATTAAAAAAATAAATTAAATTTTTAAGAATTTTTAAACATTTATATGATGGATTAATTAGGATAACTTCAATTATGCTCCCACAAAAACCTAAATTACGCCTTATCCTCCAAACATTAAATCGATATTTATCGATATAAAATCGTTGGCATATGCATTTGAAATTTTGGAAGCCAAACAAATCAAGTGTGACCATACATTCGATAAATAAAAGACAACATGGCCACACAATCAGCCACAAAAGCAATGCAATTGCATATGCATGGAGCGTTTCCCCATTTGTCGGCACACTTTTCCACACAGTTTTCACTGTTTTCCCGTACAATTTTTGCACTATTTTCTTTGCGAGCATTTCCACGGCCCTTTGAGCCCGCGGCGTGGGTAGGAAGTGGTGGGTTTGGTGTTGGCCAATCAAGTTGCAATTGTTGCCGCTGTCAAACAACAGCAAAAATTCGTTGCATATTTGAGGCCGTTGTGCAGTTTTCCGGCCACCGGCGAATGTGTTTTTGCATAAGTGAACTGGATCTGAATTCTACGGAAAGTATCCCCTGGCGATATCCTTTTTAAAGGATATACGAGATATACGAGACGAGAGGTGTGTCCTTCGACTGAGGGATTTCTCTGATTTCGGCAGTCAAATGGTTTAACCGGCAATCGTAAGCCAAGATGTGTCTTGGCCATTTAAGCCCTACATAGTTTGTGCACTGCGAGAAAAGGGATGGAAATATTTTAAACAAAAATAAAATAAATATATTCTGAAAATATTGATAAATATTAAAGATTTTTTGAATTTAAAACTTTAAAAGAAATAAAAAATCTAAGTATTCTTTTTCCATTCCCTTTTCTTGTTGCCTTTTTTCTTGCCCTGCCTTTAACTAGTTTCCCCCTTGTGGCTCTCTGATGTCCTTTGAGGTGCCTGCTGTTCTCATTGTGGGCCAAGTGTCTATTATTCGCAGCATTTGCATTGGTATAAGTGTGCGTGTCCCGAATGCGTATGGCTCCATTCGGCATTTCGCTTAGTGTCTCCATTGAGGGAAGATCTGGGTAGGAGGACTCCGGCAATGGGCAATGAAATATCTGTGAGTGGCATCGGAAATTTTCGTTGACAGCAATCAGAATTCGCTCACGCAGTTTCCACATTCGCGCCTAATTCGATCACCGTCGTCTCTTGGCCATCATTCAGGGTTTTCTTTTCGGCCTGGCTTATAGTTTTCCCCATTTTGGGCTTTCATCATTTCCGTTCCAAGCTGTCATGGGTTTTTGTGAATGTTGTATGCTTGGTGTTTTTATGTACATTTACATTTTGGTTTCTTTATAAGCAAAATTTGGTAATTTACAAGACTTGTATGAGAGTTTCCCCCCAAGGTTTTTAAGCTTTTAATAGCTTCTCATAGACCTCAAGTCTCAAGTCAATCACTTGGCAAATTCCCAGTGACTCCGGGTGAACCGTAACGGTGACAGGCCAACCAAGGAGGGCCAAAGCCCATGTCCCCTGGCTTGTGGCTTCTCGGTATTTCCCGCCTCATGGGAGGTGGGAGAAGGTGCCTGGCATCCTGCGTGTGTCTTCGTAATCATTGTCTAGATAATAAACAGCCACAGATATTTCAGCTGCACACGCTGGGATACTGAGATACAGGGATACCGAGATACTCAGATACAGATACGAACACGGATAAGGATAGCAGGGAGGCGTAGCTCTCCTTCTCATAAGCATAAGGAAATGGTATAGGAGTGTGGAATATGGTCGCTTGGAGTTGTCATTGTCATTGTGCGGCACAAAATGACTTTGTGTTTCATTATTTATATTTATTTATTGTGAATGCTGGCGGGAGTTGTTCTACCTTGGCGAATCCTTGACGGATTCTGGTTTTTTTTCCAGCGGAAATGCTTTGAGGGGAGGAAAAGGGAGGGAATAGGGAGTGAAAGGGAGGTAAATGCATCCTGCAGCAACTACAAACTGCTGCTATCTGCCAAGCAGCAAGGATCCCGGACACCAACAATTAGGAATGGAGTGAAGCTTACAGAGAGTCGAGCTGAGATTGCGATTTCTTTTTCAGCTGCACTGCGAGCATTTTCGAGTATGAAAAATCTTTTTAAAAATTATTAAAACTTATTAAAAATTATTAAAAATTTTTAAAAATTATTAAAAATTATTTAAAAATTATTAAAAATGATTATAGACTTATTAACAATTATTAAAATTTATTAAAAATTATTTAAAATTATTAAAAATGATTAACAATTATTAAAAAATATTAAAATAAATTATTTAAAATATTTAAAATTATTACAAATTATTAAAACTCACTAAAAATTATTTTAAAAAGATTAAAAAATTATTAAAAATTATTAAAAGATATTTAAAATTATTTAAAATTATTAAAAATTAAATATATCCTTTAGCAGTCTAACGGATATTTTGTGGAATTTTCCGAGTGCATTTCCCTCGCGAATGGATTGCCTGGGAAATGATTGACAAATGAAAGCCAGACCCTGAGTTGGCGTAAAGCTATTAAACAATGACTGGCCAGAAGAGAGAAAAGAATCCTTTGGGGGAAGGACTCTCTAAAGACTCGAACAAATGCCAGTTAATCCGATTTTATAAATTGAGAAACTGGCTTCACTAGATAATTGTTATTTATTGCAACTTGGCCTGAGGGCTCTGGCCCATAAATATGTAAATAAAATATTTGCCACTCTGTTTGTTAAATTTAAATTTAAGCCAACTTAAAGCTGCTGTAGTTTCAGGTATATAATTTACACCTGCCTTATTTCACGGCCCCCCCCATTGATATATATTTTTAACCAACCACTTTACACAGTTTCTGGCTGCCTTTCGCTGGGGGAGTTTTCTTTTCAATTTTCCCCCGGCAAACATCATCAACAATGTGCGAAACAAAAATTAATTGAAATAGCAGAGAGGCTGAGAGACAACTTACTGGCTTCCCCTTTCTGTTTTTCCTTTTTTTACAGCAAAGCAGAGAGGTTAAAAGCACATAATAATAATCATAAATATTATTAAAAAAAAAAAAGGAAAGAAACACTATAGTACATAAGCTGAATTTATGCGAAAGTGTGGGTGCTTAATAAAAAATATATACAAAAAGCCGAGGTATGGCCTTCAATATATTGCCATAAAATAAATTAACCCACACATAGGCTTTGGAATTTCGTTGTTATTTTTATGGCAGCTTAAAAGGTACAAAATTTTGTAATTAATAATAAATTAGCTAAAGTTTTCCATTTTCTTTGTTATTTTTATGGCAGCTTAAAATTTAAAAATATTTTTAGTTAATAAATAAATTTTTTGTTATTTTTATGGCAGCTTAAAAGTTACAAATTTTTGTAGTTAATAAATAAAATAAATAAGCACAAGTTTTAAATTTTTATTGTTATTTTTATGACAGCTTAAAATGTACAAATATTTTTAGTTAATTAATAAAAAATATTAGCACAAGCTCAACCTTTTTTTTGTTATTTTTATGGCATTTTAAATATTTCTAAATATTTTTTAAGATAAATTCAACAAGTAAGTTTGCTCAAAGTATATTTTAAAACTTTCTTAGCTTCAGTGGCAGTGAAATCCAATGAATATAACACTTCCATTTTCATAACTGTTGCCTTAATTAAGTTTGCTTCAAGAACTTTTCCACTGGCCGCCTCATCTTGCGATTTGTTTACAGTTTTCTCTGTGGGCTATTATCCTTCCTGTTGACCCTTGGCTGGCAGAAGCCAAAAAGTGTTAATCAAAGGCGGAAGTTGATGGCCAAAAAAAAAAAAACTTGTTCATCATCAGGTGCAACCAATAATTGCGTTACACCAACCCTTTTTTATGTTGTTTTTCTTACTTTTTTTGCAAGAGAAACTTTTGAGATTGGTGTCCCTTTTTTTGGCGTCTAGTTCAAAGGTTACAAAAATGCGTGGCTCATGAAATTGCTTGACATTCGGTAGGAAAATGGCGAATAAAAAGTTTTCACCCCCACTTAATGGAATTGCCAAGGTAAGGAGAGAATCGGCCAGGATATATGTATATGCTGATGCCAGGGTCGCCTCATGACATACTGTATCGCCCACGTGGGTAAGTTAATTTCCATTGGTCTGGCATCCTCTTCCTCCTCCTCCCCGGCTGTTTGCTCATTTTTGGGTTCCGCAACTTGTCGCGTCGCGAAATGTAAACTTCATATGTGCTAACATACATATATCTTTGTGACCTCGTCCTTGGTGCCCAACTTCCTTTGGCAAACAAAGTAACAGCTGCTCTGGCATCTTGAGATGCAAACTTGTAGTGTATCTTTGCCTCTTTGCAGTGATTATTCATGGTCAGAAGCGGAATATTAGCTGACATGCATGCCAAAGGGTCAAAGAAAAATAAAACTGAACGTGGGAATATGTACTTTTTATATAGATTTTACTTTCTTGGTAAATGTCATGTGTCGAAGTTATAAATTAAATCATTAAATCACCTAAATCTTGTTTCTAAATTTGAATAAAAATTATATAAATTTGAGTATGAAAATGTAAGTACTTTTAAAAAATATTTTAACTAAAAAACTGTAACTGTTGACTGGAAAATTATGAATATAGTGCTCGTCTCGTCACAAACAAAACAGGAAAAAAAAACAAAAACAAAAAGAAAGTGAGAAAAGCAAAGTGTTTCCATCCGGCAAGAGACGAGCGCGCTAAGGCAATCTCCAAAATGTCAACAATGGCGCCCAATTGCCACGAACTTTTCTCAGTTTTCCCGCTTTTCATCCATTTTCCTCCTTTTTTTTTGCCGCCCTGCCCCTCCCCTTAACCAATCTTCGCTTCGAACTCAGATTGCAATGAAAATTGGGATGCAAAAGTGACCTATTTTTGGGGAAAAGCAACAGCCAGGACTTGTCATTTCTACAGTAGAATTAAGCAATTGTTTTTAAGAGAAAATTAAGCTATAAAATTAAATATTGTAAACCACACTATAAAGAATATTATATTAAAATTTTAGAAAATGTTTGACTAACATTATATTTTGAATATATTTTTTTAAGCCTTCGATAAAATATTTTTGGCTTAAAGTCTTTTTTATTGACTCCTTGTTCCTTTATCCTTTATCCTTTCAAGAGCTTGAATAAAAAGTTTGTTTCATTGCCTTGTTTTTGTGCTCTGCCAGTTGCATTAAATGGTTTGTGGTGTGTGGTGTGTGGTGTGTGGAGAGTGGGTGCGCGGGTGTGTGGGGTGTGTGTGGTTCTGCCCCCAAAATTGATGCCATTGTTGGGCAATTGCATAATTGAGTGGCCAAAAACTATCAATTTCGCCGCCAGTCAAGTCGATTAAATACAAAGGCTATATTTTTGGCCGGATGCTTTTCATTTACTATGCTATATACTTTTTTTTATTTATGTATTTTTCATGAGAGAATTTTGAATAGCGAAAATCTAAATTGTTCCGGCCACAAAGAAAAAGTTTGGAAATAAAAATAAAAAAAGCTTAAAGGATAATCAAAATTGTATGGCCAATTTAATAGACTTGATTTGTAGTTGTTATAACATAAATAATACTAATAAATAAATTCGTTTACAAATTAAATAAATTCTTTTTAAATCCCTATTAAATCTTAATATAAATTAAGCCACAATCTATCACAAACTGTTGTAATTATCCGACTCCAACTTTCAACGCAGTTTATCCCGTCCATTAATTAATCGGAAGTGCCAAAGCAATTAAGCTCAGCCAGTTAAGCCCAATGGCTTTGGTAAATATTCTGTTATTGATATCACAGACTTTGGCCCATTTATTTGGGAAAACTCGCAGCATATTTAGCATAAATAATGCGGCAGCCAGCTTAGCTCGAAAAACCATGAAGCATTTTTCCATATATGTTTAAAAAGGGAGCTAAAATATATATCGCTTGGCAGTGATAAATGTCAAAACATTCACTGTTGCCGCTTGCTGAATAACAAATCAAACCTTTGACAGTTCTCACGGCAGCCACAAAAGACAAAAGGTCGATCAATCTCAGGACGGGTGTGTAGGGTAAACTCGACTTTGAGTTTGGTATATTAAAAATTATAGATAAATCAAATAATGCGATGTATAAAAAAAAAATATATATATATAGATATATCGAATTTAAGGGAGAGCAATATTAAACTTTTAATTTTAATTGCATTAATTTTATATTTAAAATAAATAATAATACCAATACAGAAAAAATATAATTTAAATCCATATTTAACTTTGAATTTGAATTTACCTAATTTTATATTTAAAAAAAAATGATTAAGAATCGATTCTGGATACCCTTGATTAATCCATTAATTTGTTTTTTTATAGCTGCCATAAAAACTGAATTATTTGTATAACATACAAAAATATAACATACAAAAATATAACATATAAAATAAAACACATATAATCAAAGCTTATCCCCCCCCATTGGAGTTTACCAAAGATAACCACTAAAACCTACCTACCTGATATATTGTAAATAATGTTTTGATTTAATCAATCAACCTAATCAAGGAACCAAGAAGCTATGTGTTTCCGCAGTTAGCTTTCTTTTATGTTTTTTAAGCTAAATTTTCAAGGCCCCCGATCGCTGCTAAGGCAGCTTTAGGTATATAAAATAATGATTTTGGCTTGGACTTACCCGCAATAAAACACACTCTGTTGCCTTTCTTGTTTACTCCCAGACTCTCCCAGAGTCTCTCTAATCCAAGGATTCTTCATTATTTTGCACGATTAATATAAGACCTGGCACTTTTTCAGTGCAACGGCACTTTTCCAGTGCAACGGCACTTTTCCAGTGCAACGGCACTTTTCCAGTGCAACGGCACTTTTCCAGCGAAGCGACACTTTTTCATCTTTACTCCGCAAGCTTAGTTCAGATTCATCATGTTTAATTCCTTCGCCTGCAAATACTTTTTAGCTATTTTGCACAATTGCTTGAACTTGCACTTATCCAGCGAAACGGTACTCTTCCAGGGGTCTGCCAGATGGCTTGACGCGACATCTTTCTATCTATCTTTCCTCCGCTGGCTTGGCTGAGATTTATCAATGAATTATTCCATTGATTCCTGATATTCTTGGTGTTTTTGCACTATCATCATAAGAACTTGCAATTTTCTAGCGCAACGGAACCTTTCCCCAGGGGTCTGCCAGATGAGGTGACATACACGCGCGATAGTTAAAACGAACACGAGGGAGAGCGCGCACTGACTGAAGCTGCGGCGGCAGAGGCACCTGTATTACTAGGTAGCCAGAAGGAGAAAGGTTGATCGGGAGAGAGAGAGAGCTAGATCGAATGAAACACACTAGCGGCGAGAGCGAAGCTGAGATCGAAGCTGATAGGCTAAGCTTAGCTCTCAGTGTGCGCGCTCTCATACAAGCAGGTGTGTGTGGGCGTGTGTTCGCAAGCTTAGCTGGCTTATCAGCTCAGCTCTCAGCTCTGCGCTCAGCTCTGCTCTCAGCTCTGCTCTCAGCCAAGCAGTGTGTGTCAGTGTGTGTTCGTTTTTCTGAGCTCGCTTATTAGCGCTGCTCATCAGCTCTGCTCTCAGCTCACCCCCTCACTCTATCTCTTTCGATCAACCGCTCTCCCTCTAGCTACCTAGTAATGCCAGCCCCTCTGCCGCCGCAGTTTAGTCGCTCTCCTCGTGCTTATCTGTGACGTGTGCATCCCAAGCCATTTGGAAATGTGCAAGTTCTTATCTAATGATGATAGTGCAAAAACGCCATGATTATCAGCAAACGAAAGAATAATAAATCACAGACAAATATGAACCAAGCCCTGATCGATGTTTAACACTAATAATATTACAATGTACATACATAAAACACCCTTTAAACGGCATCAAGCCCGCTTTTACCCCATAAAAGTATTATTAATTAATTGTCGGCTTCAAAAATAAATTCATAAAACGTCTAGCTGTAAAGCACAAATGAAATATGTGTATGTCACCCAATTAATTAAATTATATTTATTTATGAGTGGAACAGACAGGCCGAATTTAATTTAATTTAATTAAGCACGTTGTTGCATTAACACCGTCGCTGTCCTCGGGGGCGCCTGCCGCCACTCAATTAGGGAAGTCATGTGCCCTGCATTATCGCGGGGGGAGAAACGGACACAGTTAAGCTGCTTAAGTTCATTAGGCCATAAAAATCGCGCTCATTTGGACGCCTTGTAATTCCCCGGTGCCATGAAAGTAAAGTGCTACTCCTTCAGGCTCCTTGGAAGGGGATCCTGGCATAGGGAACATTTTAAATGCATGCCAAGGATATTTACTGCCTGTCCTTTTGAGTCCCAAAATAACTCCTTAAGGGATGTATACTATATAGGGATGTCTTAAAGGTGATTTGATATTCAAACTACAAGGAAATATTCTGTGATACTTGGGTTAAGTTTTTTGTTTTATTGTGTAAAAAATTGTTTTATTTATTTAAAATGGGAAAATATATATATATTTAAATGAAAATATAAAATATGGATTAATATCGTTAGTTGAATTAATTATAGCTCATAGAACTAGTGTTTATATTATAAAACAAACCTTTAAAAATCAATTCCAGACGCAGATCAATAATATATATTTTAAAAAATTGTATACTTAAAAAAATATAAGCAAATAAAAAAACGTATACTTAATAAAAAGATTACTAAATATATAACGTATACGTGATTTTAAAAAAACTAATAAATAAAATAACGTATACGCCCTGAAGGCCAATTAAGAAGGTCCAAACTTTAAACATTTACTTTTAAATTAAATAAAAATTATAAGAATTTATTAAATTATTAATTTATTAAAGTATATAACTTAATTTCTAGTTAGGGCTTCATTTTAGAATTAAATAAAAATTAACAAAAATCATATACTGTATCTATGTAATAATGTACCTTAATTATAAATAAAAACCAGCTGTCCTTATATTTCACCCTTGCTTCTTTTATTTATTTCTCTATTTTACCCGCTCTATGCAATTAGTGGGAACATTAATAAACAAATTCTTAAGGTTTTTCCTGCGCCGTCTTTTTGCCTTTTGCTGGCTTTTTTGTATATTTTTTCTTATAAAGGTGCTAGGTCCCCGTTGTTGTTTCTTAACGGTTTTCTAATGAGCCCAACTTATAAGGCCTGCAGATAACCCTTGGAGAATCTGTCGCAAGTTCGCCATCTCCTAGCTCTCTCTCTCTCTCTCTGTAGGAGACGTTCTCTTCTTTGTGGGATTTTTCCCCAGACAGGATGCATAAATTCCAAGCAATTTAAGCTAAAACACACCATACACCCAAGGCACTGGCAGAAATCTTTAGGTAAGTCTTGAGCATTCTATTATTTTAATTTTAATAATTTTTTTAAAGATTTTATTAAAGAATCCGGTTATTTTTATGTTATTTCTGGTGCCTTTTAAAATTCCTAAAATTTTTAAATTAAAATTTATATTATTTAATTATATTATTTAATTTTACATATTTTTTTAAATATTTTATTTAACAATCTGGTTAATCTTAGGTTATTTCTTGCACCTTTTTTAAATTCTTAAAATTTTAAAAGTTAAACTTGACCTCTTGAATTTGTTTTCTGTGTATAAATGGAATGAATGTTGTGGGCAAAACAATGGGGCACTTTTCGCCCTAACTAAGTGCTCGACCCAGGCCCGTCTCCGTCTCTGCCGCCGCCCCCTCCTCCTCCCTGGGAATTGTTATTCTTTAGGCTGGGAGTGGGTGTGTGTGTGTGCCTGTGTGTGTGGGTATGTAAGAGAGAGGTGCGTAGTAGATAATTATGCCCAAGGATAAATATTCATGATATTGTTGTTTAGTGCTGCGACGTTGAAAGCCATGAGATGCAATCGTTTATCGTAGGAGAGACTTTAATGGAATGGCTAAATTACATACTTGTAAAGGAGATATTTTAGGCAAAAAGTCAAGAAATACGTATTTTATATATATATTGATTAATTAACAAATTTACATAAATCAAGAAACCATTTTTTTTTAAAGCCAACACTTTCCAACGAATCTTACTTGGAAAACGTCATTAGAGAATCGCCTCAAAGCTGATAAATTGAATTGTCTCCTCTCAAGCCATTATCCTTGCGCCGTCTCTCTTGCCGCCCCCTTTGTAGGGCCAGGACGAGGAGCCGAGTTTCAAAGCAAAACTTGGTCAATTAATTCAGTGCAAATAGAAACAACAAGCAGGACAGGAACAACAAGTCCAGCGGAAAAGAGTGAATAAAGAAAAACAATTCAGCTGATGACCACTTGAAGGATACTTTTGTTTTGTTCCTGCTTGCGTCCTGTTGCGCCAAAAGCAGATATGCCGAATTTGGCTTTACAAAAATATATATTTTAAGAGCAAAGGGAAATTTTTTTTTTTCATTTTAAAATATTAAAAATCGAAATTTAATATTTAAAATATGAAATTAAAAAGAAAGGAACGTATACGTAATAAAAAGTTAAGAAGAAAATTAAGTCTAATATATTAAATAAGAAATACATTTTTAAATTATTAAAATAAAAAATAAATAAAAATTAAGAAATTAAATATAAAAAATAACTAAACTTTATATAAAATTGTATAATGAAACTTAAATATATGTAATAAACGTATGAAAAAATATAAAATAATTGTAAATATGAAATTATTAGTAATTAATTAAATATAAGTTAAAAAAAAATTACGATTTTTAATCAAAAAATATAAACAAATAAAAAAAGTATACTTAATAAAAAGATTACCAAAAAACGAACGTATACGTGATAACAATAATTCCCAAAATAAAATTACGTATACGCCATGAAGGCCACAACTTTAACTATTTACTTTTAAATTATTAAAAAATTACTAAACTTTTTTACAAAGAAATAAAGTATATATACAGTATATAACTTAATTTGTAGTTGGTTTTCCCTGGGCATCACTAGCCTCGCTCTGCCAAGAATGGAGACAAGTTTGTTGTCATTGTCGTCATTGCCTTGCGGTCTATCCATTAAATGTAATGTCCGAGTTTAACTTTTCACCCACGCCAAAACGTGCTCGAAACGTGCACAGAATTTTTCAGTTGGAAACAAAAAAAAAACACTAGGATGTGTCACATTTCATTATATTTTTCTTTAATATTCCTAGAGCTTTAAGGGGTTTTAAAAAATATTAAGCAAAACCCTTAAGCAATTAAATATATTTCAAAAATTGCTTACTTTTCAAAGAACATTTTCTATGCTGCATTTGATTAGACAATTAAAGTGCATTTTCTTTTGGCAATTTTTCTCAATTGGATTTCCGGCTGTCCCTTGCAACTGGCATTGTTATTTTAAAGCCTGGCTATCCTGGACACCACTCGGTGCCAACAAGTTTAGCTGCAATTTGGAGACACCAATTGGCGATAAGCTTACCCACACAGGACACTGAATACAGGACACACACACACACACATGACATTTGACAAGGGCTCAAGGATGCAAAGCTTTAAAGGCTGGGCTCAATGCCTGATGCTGTCCATAAGCTGATGCACAGAGAAAAACAAAGTTGACAAATGAAAATGAAAAAATAAAATAAAAATAGTATAGATAAAATAAAAATAGAAAAATAAAAATAAAATAAACATAAACTAAATAAAATAAAAATAAAATACAAAAAAATATATATATATAAATAAATTAAAATAAAAATAAAATAATAAATATATATTTTAAAATACCTATTTTAAAAGTTAAAAAACATATTTAAGAATTTTTAATTTAATTGTTTTCTAATATTATTTTTTGCTTAACATTTTCTTTCTCTGTAAGCATAGGCTGTCAGGAGAGGGCGCGGCCCCTTTGGGCCATAAAAGTTAAGATGGATTTTATTGGCAAGAATTGAGCGGTACACACACACACACCGCAACACACTGAGACAGAGAACTTTATTGAC
This sequence comes from Drosophila bocki, assembly GCA_008042715.1. Classification (NCBI taxonomy): domain Eukaryota; kingdom Metazoa; phylum Arthropoda; class Insecta; order Diptera; family Drosophilidae; genus Drosophila; species Drosophila bocki. The sequence goes on from VNJY01001107.1 coordinate 46,163, forward strand.
ACATAATTTGTTGGGCCATAGATGGAAGCCCATCTGGGCAGCGGCAAGTTAAGGCCCCGCCTGAGAGCAAAAGCCATAACTACAAGCCGGAAACGGAAATGCACAGTAACAGTAACAATGGCCGATAACAGCCGTAAACAAATGCATCAAAGGAAGCGAAAGATAAAAGCGAAAAGGAGCGTATAACTGCTTCCGGCCCCCTTAAGTAGGCAACACTTTTCCGCACTCAACTAGGGACAATGAAAATCTAGCAGGGAAAATACGTTTGTAATGTACAGAAAACAAGAAAAATAAATCAAAATCTAGGGTCTTTACATTCCCGAAAACTCATCAGGAAAAACCCCCCTGAAATGCAAATTTCAACACGAAAATTGCAACATTTCCAGCAGAGAGAAAATAAATATAAAAATGGGAATTAGTCCTGGCCAGGCTAAAAGCCTTCGCTTTTTGGACCATGTCGCCAACAAATCCCTCAACCCAAACAAACGCCATTAAAAGGGCGACGGGACCAAAAGCCAAGGACGCGGGAAAAATGTCACCAAAAAAAAAGGGGGAAGAGAAAGCCAGGAATAAATGTAAGCTGCCACAAAATCTCCGCGGACTTACCAGAAAAGGCTTAGCTAATGACAATTTAAGGATTTTCTGATTTTGTTATTAACATAAATTTACTCTCAACAGGGAAACGGGGAAAAGCGGAAAACGGGAAAAGCGGAAGCGGAGGTAAAAGCGCGTAATGGCCCTGGCCTGGCGCATAAAGAGATTTTCCGGGGAAAATCTAAGCCAGAAATTACGGAAAAATAAGGTTTAAAGTTAGAGAAATTAAATTTTTAAATTTAATTCTATATAAAATAATTATTTTTTGAACATTTTCAAGGAATTTTAACTTGAAAATAATATTATTTAATATTATTATAATTTATATATCCATTTTATTAATTCTAAAAAATATTCCAAATAATATTTCTGATAGTGCAGTTGTAATATTAAAAATACAAAACATTGTTCGGCATTTGTTTATCCTTTTTCCCGATTTCATAAAGGCAAAAGGATGCCCCCCTCCGAGAGAGAGAGTGCATTAAATAAAGAAACACAAATATTCCGAGTTGACTTTTTCGCACACATAAAGCTTAATGCCCCGCTCACTTTAAAAGTGTGTGTGTGTGTGTCTGGTTATCTTTTCTTTTTAAAAAAGCTGCTGCTGCTGCAAAAAACCAGAAAAATATATATATACCTCTTATATATATGTATCTCTGCGCATAACACCTTGGTGACATATGCCAACTTACGACAATGACATGCGAAACATCAGCAGGGGAAACCGTGTGGGAAACGCTGAGGAAGCAACCCAGGACTAACAACAATCAGATATAATCAGCAAAACGAAACACAAAACAAAAAATACAAACAAAATCAAAAAAGGAAAAACAATTTTCCAATCTTAGATAAAAGAAATACAGGCTGCCGTCTTGACTGTGGAAAAACTGTGTTTAAGCCAAAGGCCATTATCAATGAATTAGTAATCGATATGAGGTGAGCATGTAGAAGCGTAAGAAGTATTTGAAAACTAAATTTCATCTTATTTTTGAGTTTATTTAAAAGCAGAAAATAAAAATAAAAAAAATTAAATATGAATAAATTTTACAAGTATATAAAAAATATTGTGAACATCAAACAAGATAATTTGGAGGTAAATTAATAGGGATTTAAATTTGGAAATACAAAAATAAGTTAATAATAATATAAGTTAATGATTACAGAATATATTAAGTATGCATTTTTTTTTTAAATTTATAAAAACCAAAGGAGAAAAGTTTTCCGATTTGAATTTAATGCCTTTTAATAATAGTTTTAAATGGTTTCCCTCCTGTATAACCATATATTATATATTCCTAAAAAACGTAATTTTAAATTAAAATAAAAACTAAAAACCTACATCGATCAAGTTCCTTAGGGAAACAGGACTTCCTGCCTTTATAGAAAGGGTATAAAAAGCCGCCATCGTAAACAGTTAATTCCCACTTATCCCACACTTGAATCCAGCTTACTGGGTTTGTTTTTTCGTTTTCTTTTCTTTTTTTTTTTTTTTTTTTTTTTAAAACCCAAGCAACATCTGTGCTACCATAAAGAAAAGTCACACATCGAAAAGGAAGGAAAATCAGAGGCAAATGTTTACGATTTCATGGACATTTCTTGTGATTTTTCTGACCAGTTTTTGGTGTTTCCAAAGAGAGTGCAAAAAAGTCGAACTAAACCCTCATAAAAAACACTCGTGAAAAATGGAGGGAAAACGACTCGAGAGAGGGAAACCCTTTGGATTTGTCTTAATCTTTTCAAGGGAAAATGGAAAATACTTGACAAATGCAATTCCTAGATTTTCTAGTTCTAAATGCAGAGCCCCTGTTGCTTACCAAAAGTCATAAAACAAGTAGAAAATCATTATTTTTTCTATCCGATTTTCTATTTTTCTTTTTTTGTGCGTGCGGTCCGGGAGGAAATAAAAATGTAAATGTGTAGGCAGAGTCAGGGGCCGGCAAATGAAATTATAACAGGGAAATTCCCAGTCAGGGAGCCATCGAAAGTTTCCCTCCATTTCGACGACAAAAAGAAATGTATGTAGGCAACTAAATAAAATGCGAGAGGCTATAAAATTGAGTGCAGTTGCCCAAACAAGAACAATAATAGAAACAAAAATAAAAATAATAAAAATAAAAATAAAAAAAAAAGCGAAATGGGAATGTTTGCTGGGCACGAGACCAGGAGGAGTCCCGCGTTCCCCCCTCTCCGGCGGGGCCAATATTTTGACCGCAATGCTGCCAACTGTTTTGGCCTTAAAGCGGAATCCGGGCTAAGCCAGAATCTATGTAAATCAACGGAACAAACGCCAAAAAGTCACAAATGAAAATGAAAATGAAATACATGCACATAATTTGTATAGAAGTCCTCCTCCCACTTTTCTGTTTTCCCTTTTTGTTTTGATTTAACCAATTAGAAACTGCGGTCGACGCCTGCTCCTCCACTTTTGTGGTAAAAGCTGGGCTTAGGCATTTAATTGATGTCGTGCTAAATGGAAAATCTATAAAAATTGTAAAGCAGGGGGAACAAATATTTCAATTAAAATAAAAAAAATAATTTACAAAATGTAATAAATGTAAAAAATAAAATAAATAGTGTAAATATAAAAAAAAATTATAAATATTATATAAAATAATAAATATTTTATAATATTTAATCAAAGATATTATTTTAAAAATATCAACAATGCAACCCTCATTATTTAAATATTTATTTAATATTATTTACCAAAATCCAACCCAAGAAAACTTCTTAGTAGTTGACTTTTCGGGGGGAAAAGAAACTGAAAAGAAAACTTTGAGGTCCTCCTTAGCAAGGACCCTCCCAGCTAGACAAATAATAGCTCAAGATTAATAATGAAAATAATATTATTAGTTTTGTTTGCTGCACATTTCTCTTGCTGGCACTTAAATGACCGCATCAGCTTGGAGCCGTCGCCCCTGCAATTTCACCCTCTATATAATTTTGTACCCTCGCATCTCGATATTTTCCCCCATCGAAGAATCCTTCGAGATCCCCCAACCCCCACCCCTCACCACTTTGGCGACCATCGACGCATTTTGTTTGCTGTGGATGCCAAAAGGACATGGCGGCGTCAAATTTATGGCTCTTGACTCACGACTCTTGGCATTCCGTTGCGCGCACAATGCATCTTCCCCAGGCACTATCCCAACTCTTTTGGTCATTCCATTTTAATTCCCATCTGTATTTTTTCGCTTTAAAAAGGCATTCCACAATTTTGTAAAAGGGTCCAAAATATTTATAGTGCCAAAAATTGCAATTATTTTTCAACTACGAAATGGTGCAGAAAATCGGTTGCTTTTAAAATCAATTTAGGGATGATTTTGGAGAGAGAAGTTGGAATTTTTATTGGAAATTAAATATTAAATTAATATTAATTTAAATTGTAGTATGAAACAAATTTTAAAAATTAAGAAATATATAAAATTTAAATAAAGCAATAAATAGTTATTCATGAAATCCTTTCCTTTAGAAAATATTTAGTTTAGTTTTCTGACATTTTATGATAAATACTATAAAAAAATAAAAAGCATTTAATAATACACTGAAACCACTTAGTTTCACATTTTTAAACGTTTTTAGATATAAATCTTTTGATCTTGAAATCGGAATAAAATGATAAATATTATAATATATAATAAATTAATAATATAATAATAAATATATTACATTATAATAATTTTATATAATTATTTATGCATAAACATATATATCTATCCTATATCTATATTATTTTTTATCGAATGAAAAATAGCATTTTGTAGTTTTCTATTCTCGTGTTTAAGCAGTTTTCCTCACCAAAGAGTTTTAATTATATTTCATAAGCGTAGTTTATTTGATGTTTTATTTATTATTTATTTATTATTCAAATATTTTATTTATTATTCAAACTATATATTTAATTATATATTATTCAAAAATGTTATATTTCATTATTATTTATTAAAGTCTTTAACGAAACTTATTTCTCATTAAGAAATTATATTTTTAAACGTTTTAAAACATAAACTCCAACCTGAGTTTGATCTCAAACAGCTTCACAAAAAAACCCCCTAATTTTAAAGCATTTTTAAACACATTTTAAAATATAATTCACTTGCAAAAATATCACTTAATTCCTAAATAATAAATTAATGTTTTTACTCACTTTCTTTTTGATTTTCGATGTTTCCTTCTCCTCTGTTCTTTCAGTTTTATTTTGTGTTCGGTTATGTTTGGTTTTCTGTACTTTCAGTTAAACACTTGCCAAAAAAAATGTAAATAAAAATACGAAAATATTGAATTCAATTCATTAACCCGTTGATGCTTAACCGCTTCGAAATATTCGGCTTTTTTTGTGGCCAAAACCGCGCTTTCACCGCTACGCTCTGTCCGCTGGCAATCGAACGCTTCGAATGCTGAACTGCTACTTGTTGGCTTTTCTCGTCGTCCTGCGGAGAGATGCCAGGGAAAGTGCCAAGGAAAAGGAAAACAAGGGATAACAACACACAGATGTATGTGCTCGCACACAGGCGCAGCCATTCGGGCTTTTCCCCTGCCCTCCTCCGAGCCGAGTTCATTTTCGGGTTCACTCCGGCGAATTCGTCGAGATGCAAACTTTATGTCTGTTGGGTTACATCGAAAGTTTCTACGCGCGGCGAAGCTTTTTCTGCACAACATTTCTCTCTTTTCTCTCTTAGAAAAAAGCCGGCGCCGGCAAACAGAAAAATTGGAGAGAAAGGCAGTAAGAGCTTTCCTAGAAAGTAACCGTTATTTACTTAATTTGAATTTTTTTTTTAATTTTTGAACAATTTGAAACAAATGGAAAGTCTAAATATAAAATAAATAACGAATAAATAATATAAAAAATATAAAAAGCAAATAAATAAAATAAAAACTAAAATAAATAAATTAATTAATTAAAAAAAAAACAAATAAATAAAATTTTTTTAAAATAAAAAAACCTAATAAATGAAATGAAACAAAAAATACAAAACGAATAAATAAACATATAAATAAAATTAAAAAAAAAAAATCAAATAAACAATAAAATTAATAAAAAATATAATTAGTAAGAAAGTTTAACTTTTTTGTTTCCCAAATTTTTCCTAGAAGTGGAACAAATAATTAACTTAAATATTATAAAATTTATTACATTTTTTTAAACTTTTTAAACATAATTAAATAGATTTAATTTCATTTCATTACACCCCCTTTTGCCATTAAAAGAAACCATATTTTGTTGTTGTATTTTTTAATTAATTCATAATAAAAGTTTCTATTTTTCGGTTGGTTGTTTTTGTTTTTTTTGTTGTTTCGACGCTTAGCTAATATATTTATTATATATATTATTAATATGTATATATCTACAATAGTTATTAGCATTATCATTATTAAACTGTTGTTTTGCTTTCTTTTTGTTTCTATTTTTTAAATTTTATGTTTTGTTTGATGTTTTCTTTAGACAATGTTAAGATTACAAAAAAAAAATTAAATAAAACTCAAAAAATGTGTGTGTATGTGTTAGTTCCCTCTGGTTTTCCCCCTCCCCCCTCTCACGATCCTAATAACTTTCAACTGATGCCTCCGCCTTCCATTTTGTGTGTTTTCCTGCTTAAATAACAAACAAACAAGTGTTTGCGTTTTCCAAATAAATTATATATATGTAGTATATAGCATATATATAGCATATATATATGTATATATATCTTGTAAGACGTAATTGTAAATTGTTTATAAAAAAATTGGTTGCAATTTGAAGTTTTCGCAAAAAAATTAAAATTAATATAAATACAATTTTATTTTGTTTTTTTTTTTAACTACGATTTTTCCCTTCATGTTTGCTTAAAGTTGTATGTTTTTATGTGTAATTTGTTGTTTGTTTAGCAAATTTCCCCCTCTCCGAATGTTGACATGTCTTTGCGTGTAATTCCAACAAAACTACAAAACGAAAACGAAAGCGGAAACAAAACGAGTAACAAAAAATGGGCAAACATTTCAATGTAATATGTTTGCTTTTTGTTTGAAATGGAAATAAATATTGCAGATGCGATGTTTGTTTTTTTTTTATAGCTAAATGTCGACTGCCTTCCTCTTTCGGGTTTTTGTTGCATTTCCGTTTCCGGTTCGGTTCGACTTTTGACTCGCATTTTGGTTGTTGTCCTCGTGTTATAATCATTTTATCAACATGATTCTTCGTTCGTACTCACATGTTTCTTGTTGTTGTAGCTGTTGTTGTAGTGTTGTTGTTGGTTGTAAATATACAAATTCTTTTATATACTCTAATTGATGTATATATACTATATATTTATAATTAGATATACATATATCTGTATAATTTGTATATATTTGTAGCTGAGTATACTATGTTGACTTGTTGGTGTGTTGTTGTTGGGTTTTTATGGTTTTACCTTTGTTTTGCATTCTATTTCGTTTCGCTTTCGTTTTGAGGCTTTTTTTTTTTAGACATAATATTGCTTCTTGTTAGGTGTTTTGTCGGCTTCTAATTCTCATTTCATGCAATTTCCTGCTTGGAGTTGTTGTTGTGGTTGCTATTTAAGATTATTCTGGTTTTTAATTTACGCTTGGCTAATTATAAATTATGTTGTAGTGTTGGAGTTGCTTGTTTGTCTCGTCCTGGTTTGTCTTGTGCCGCTCAACAATCGTCTATATATATATATATATATAAATACTGCCACTATCCATATATATATACAATGTATTTGTGAGGGAGATTCAGACTCGATCCGAACACACACAAGTGATTCATAGAGAAAGCAGCAGGTGTTTAGGTGTAAGGAGCAGGATGCACGCCGTTTTCTCAGTCATTGTGTGTGTAGTTATGTGTGGTATTTTGGTATTGCCACCGCCATACATTCATCATTTGCCGATGAACGAAGAAAACAAAGGCACACAATGCACACAATGCACCAATCCAATCATCATCGCAATCATCATCAGCTGCGCCAAAAGTAGCTCTTTTTAAGCCTAACCGACAGCTTGCGATGGACGCGCAGCCTAACCTGCTCCTGATCCTAAGTATCGTCCGACATGAAAGCGTTCTGAGTCTTGGACTCCTCAATGCGTCGTATCTGCTGGCGCAAATACATGATTCTGCAAGGAATCAAATAAATATTTTAAAATTTAAACTTCAATTTTAATTAGTTTTTCCCACTCACTTTTGTTCCTGCAGTGTGGCACAAATCTCTGTGCTGCGCACCAGGCTGCGGGCGCATTTCAGTTCCGCACAGATTCGCGTGCAGGTAATGTCGCCAAACAGATGCGTGTCCTCGCAACACTTCTGCGCCTTCGAAAGATTACACAATTAGTGACTGCGGATTTCCAGTTAGTTCCCAGCTTACCTGACGCTCTAGCACCTCCGCATGCCAGTTGGTCACGTGGGCAATAAGATCGGCGCGAAAGTATTTCGCCAGCTTGGGCGATATCTCGGGACCACGCAGATTGGCCGACTGCACCGAGGAGCCCACGCAGCTCTGCAGCGAGCTCAGCGTGGCCGATGAGGTGCCATCCACTGCATCAAAATCAATCAATAACAAATAGAATTCTGGAAATCCTTGGCTAGACTTACATTTGCGCTGCTGCTGCTGCTGCGCCTGCTGCTGCTGGGCACTCGCTGCCGCTGCTGCTGCTGCTGCCGCGGCTGCCGCTGCCACGGCGGCGGCCAACTGTTGCTGCTGCTGCAGCTCCAAGGCCGCAGCACCCTCCAGCTCTAGGGTGGGCGTGGGCGGCCCCTCGCCTGAAGTCGCGGCCACCACACTGTTGCTGCCCATCGAGGTGATCACACTGATACCGCTGACGGCCCCCAAGCCGGGCACATGGCTTTGGCTGCTGTTCGATGTCGCTGGCGAGGCGGAGGCCACGTCCAGGCTGCTGGCCTTGAGGCCAAAGGGTGCACTGCAGGTGTAGGCATTGCTGCCGCCGCCGCTCACATTGTTCGTGTGACCCACAATCGTGGGTATGGGGCTCTTGGTGTAGCTGCTGAGCGACGGCGAGAGGCTGTGGTGCGAGTGGGACATGTACAGCGGTGAATTGAGGCTGTTGTCCCTGCAAGGAAACGTTTTTTTTTTTAAATGTTTTAATGGTAAACTAGGAGCAACTTACCGTAAGCTGCTTAGACTGCTGCCGGAGACCGAATTATTAACAGAATTGTAGGCATGATTAACCGTTGATTCTGACCCCGCCGTTGCACTGCCTCCGCCAGAGTTCACGCCATGATGATCGAGTACACCCAGGCCCAGATGCATCTTCTGGCGCATCAAGATTAGTGACTGATCCTTGCCCTTGGCCCCTGGCGGCAGTGGAGCATTCGAGTTAAGATGATGCTGATGCTGATGCGGATCCTGCAGCGTGGGCACAGTTGTCTATAAAATAAAAGAAAATGTAGTATAAAAGCAGAAAGTTACCTTTTACTGGGAACTTACTCCAGAGGTGGAGCCAATGTGGCCAGAGTTCCTCAGAAGGCCACTGCTGCTGCTGCTGTTGTTGTTGTTGCTGCTGCTGCTGCTGCTGTTGGCATTGTTGCTGCTGCTATTGCTGCCACTGCCGCCAGCATTGTTGTTGCTATTCACGGAGGACGAGAGTCCACTGGTGGGCAGCATGGTGGCTCCCGTCACTGGACCCGCTCCGCCTGCATAGTGAAGTGCCGCCGCTGCTGCTGCTGCTGCCGCTGCTCCCAAGGCTCCGCTTGCTTGCACGCCCGAGGCAGAGGAGGAGGAGCTTGCATTTGGATGAGAGGCCAGACGTGGCAGGGCATTGCCCATTGGCTGATCACTGCTGTTGCCGCCACCATGAGTGGTGGGCGTGCCGCTAAGCGAATAGCTGGCCTCCGAGGTGGGCGTGGAGTCGCCGCTTATGTCCATGTCAGCATTGTCATTGTGTCGACCTGGTGGAAAGGTTTTAATACAATATAATTCTTAATATTCTTATAATTAATTAGCTTTTTTTCTTACCATCCAAACGCCTTCGATGGCTGGGCGGTCCGCCATCGTTTTCATAATTCCATCTCAGTCGTGAATTGTCGCGCGAAGAATTGGAATGTTTGTATGCTGCGGCAGGCGGAATATAATTATAAATATTTTCTAGAGATTTAAAAAAGTTATATGATACTTACTCGATCTGGAGAAGCGATCTTCACGATCCCTATCGCGATCCTTGTCGCGATATTCCTTCTCACGGTGCTGATCACGCGGCATATTCCTGCAAAAGATGTTAAGATTAGATTAGAAATGAATCTCCTTGCAGGAAATCCCCCCCTTTCCAAACTCACCTTTCTCTGTCCACCCATTCCTTTGGCTTCTCCCACTGGGAGATTTCCGTCTTGCAGTTGTAATAATACATTTTCCCTGAAGGAAAAAGTTATATTCAATTATTTAAATGCTCAGAATTGGTTGTCTGAGGCTTGGCGGCTACTCACCCGATGAGCTTACATGCTCACTCCAGTCGCCATACCGGGCGGTTCGCTCGCCACGATCGCTGCGTTCGCTGCGTTTATCTGAAAGTTTATCAAAATAATATTAATAATTATAAAAAAAAAGGAATTATAATAATAATAATTATAATTATAACTAATATAAAACAAAAAACGAAGCAAAAAAAAATTATAATAAAATAATAATAATAAATATAATGGTAAAAATTAAAATATAAAAAATAATAAAAATAATAAGAGGGGATAATAATAATATAAAACAAAAAAATAATGAAAAAAAAAATTATAATAAAATAATAATAATAAATATAATGGTAAAAATTAAAATATAAAAAATAATAATAATATAATAAAAAAATAATGCAAAAAAATATAATAAAATAACAAAAATAAATATAATGGTAAAAATTAAAATATAAAAAATAATAAAAATAATAAAAAGGAATAATAATAAAATAATACAAAAAATAATGAAAATAAAGTATAAAAAAAAAATAATAATAATAAAAGTAATGCATAGTAAATAGTACAAATAAAAATAATATTACAAATAATACCAATAAAAATAAAAATATTAATAATAATATTATATATTATTAAAAATAATACAAATAAAAATAAAAACAATAATTCTAATAATACAAAAAAACATGTATATAAAATATAAACTCTTGAAAAACTCACCTGCATACTTGTCCTTCTTGTACAAGTCCCTGTCGCGATCCGAATTGCGATCCCGCTTGTCGCGCATATCACGCATATCACGATCTCGCTCCCGGTCACGATCGTCCGAACCCGACCGCTTATCGTTTTCCCGCGAGGAGCAGAGTTTGCCACTGCCTCCGCCGCTTGTACCGCCTGCACCGCTACCACCACCGCCTCCTCCGCCGCCGCCGCCGCCGCCTCCACGTCGATCCCTGTCATGGTTGGTGCGATACGATGACTCCGAGTCCCGATCATTGCCACGCCGATCTCGTTTATCTAGGAGAGAAAATATTATTCGTTTTGGGAATATCCTTAGATATCCTCTTTTTTTTTACTCACCTGAATATTTATCCTTTTTGTAAACATCACGATCTCTGTCCCGCATCTTCTGCATAAAGCTGTATCGCTCACCGCTACCGCCACGCCCACTGCCGCCGCCCCCGCCGCCGCCACGATGATCACTGCGATCGCGGATATCGTGGGAACGTGACGAAGGCGAATCAATGTCCGGCGACTGGGAGCGATAGCTATTGCCATTATTCAATGGTCCGCCGCCGCCGCCGCCATTGCCGCTGCTACCGCCACCGCCGCTGCTGCTTCCACCGCCGCCACCGCCACCGCCACCTCCGCCACCGCCAGCGCCCGGCGACAGGTCGCGATCGCGATAATTGGAGGAACGATCGCGTTCATAGTCGCGCTTTGAACTGCTGTACTTTGAGCTCTGCACGGGTAAATATATATAGAAGCGCACACAGTTTTTAGTCGGTTTAGTTTATTCCTTTTTTTTCTTCCTTTATATATCTATTTTTTCTTTCTGTTTGCCCCAAAAATTAATTACAAGGTACAATTTTTAGATGGTTTTAGAGATTTCGAGAAATGTGGCAGAGGCTAAAGATAAGATCGTTTTTCTTGAATGTAAAATTCTCCTAAAAAAACTATGAATTATAAAAACAAAAAGAACACTTAATTTCGGTGGTTTTAGAAGCTTTATATTTATTTTACATTTTTCTGTTTTAATTAATAATTTAATTTATATTTTTTTATAAGCTCAAACCTCGCAAAAAGAAAACTTTACATTGTCTGAGATGAATCTAACGCTCTAACTACTTTAAATTGTTCATACAAAATGTATTTTAACTTTTATAATTAAAGAATATCTATTTAATAATTATTAATTAAATATTACTTATTATTTTAAAGATTGTTATTAACCTTTTAATGTGGTAACAAGATCAAAACTACACATGGTTGACACGCAAATTAAAAAAACCCATTAAAAATTCATTAAATTAAAGATTTTCAAATTTTAAAAAATAATTGTTAAAAGTTATAAACAAATATCCTTTACCAAACAGGTATTCCATTGATATTTTTTCAAAAATTCTTATTTTTTACTATTAAATAATGGAACCTAAATTTTAAACTTAAGTTTTAAAACCTTTTAAATCTAAATTTGCTATATTTTTTTTTAAATCTAAATTTGCTATATTTTTTAATAATAACCTAATGACCTTTTATCTAAAATCTCTGCCACAGGTTTCTTGAAAAATACAGAATTCACTGTGTTAGTTCACAATTGGGCTTGATTTTAGTTTCAGTTTAGTTACAACTTTTTTTTTCTGGTTATTTCAATTGTTTTTCTTTTTGAATGGGGGCAGGGTTAGTTAGTTAGTTGAACTAAATCTACGTAATAGGGAAATAATAATTATAATTAAATGCCAGCTACTTTTGCCAATGTACTCGCTTGTGATTATTTGCCAATGAAATGAAATTCAGATGATATTTAATTTCAAATTAAAAAATGTAACTATAATCGCAGAATTTTGAAATATGTCGCGTATTTGGTGTGTGTGTGTGTGTAGTAGTAGTATTTTGTTGTAATATAAATATAAATTAAATATAATTGAAATGTTGCCATTTTCTTTTATAAAATATAACCAAGTTTCAATTGTTTTTCATTTGTTTAAGCCAAATTTCACTTGTAAATTATAAACAAATTTTGATGCCATTTGTTTGTTATTATAAATTATAAAAAAAAACTGTATAATGTATATAGATTTCATTTTGTTTCAGCTGCATGTCTGTTTTTGTTGTCCTTTTTAGCTTGAATTATTGTTAAACATTCACTTTTATATTGCTTTATTGTGGTTTTCTTTTGTTGCATTTTCTTTTTGGTTTGCTTTTTTTTAATATTTTGTTGCACTTTTTTTTTTTAATTTAAATTTAGTTTAATTTGTTTACTTACTTCTAGGCGACAGAGGCCCACAGCTGACGACGACGACGTTGAGGTCGCTGCTGCTGCACTTTTGCTATTGTTATTGTTGTTGCTACTATTATTATTATTATTGTTAATATTGTTGTTATTATTACTGCTGCTGTTGTTGTTGTTGTTACTGCTGCTGCTGCTGCTAATGTTGCTATTGCAATTGGCAATTGTTGTTGTTGAAAGAGACAAGTCAACAGCCATGTTGTGGTTTTTGTGCTTGTTGTTGCTCCTCATAGATGATTTTATTTTGTTAATTTATTAATTTGAATAACTTTGGTCGTTCTTTTTGTTTTTAGTATTTGTTTATATTTGGTTTTTGGCTTAATTGATTGTGGTTGCTAGTCTTTTTTTTTTTTTTGAGGCACATTTGTGTTGTTCTCCTTGTTTATCGTTGATATTTTCGTTAATTTATTTAAAATTTGTTACGGCTCTCTATTTATTTAGTTGGTTATTTAGTTTAGCATATAGTGTATAATTTGTTTTAATTGTTTACTACGTCGTTTGTAAGGCTAGTAAGATTTGATTAAATTTATTTAGGCAGCGCTTAAACAGGGTTTTTTTTTTATTTTTAATGTTGTTTATATTTGATTAATGGCAATTTCAAAGCATTTTTGTGCTGTTTCGAATTAAATAGTTCCGTTTTCTATTAGTTTTTACTATTTTTTTGTTTTACACTTTTACATCAAATACTTGTTATGGCATTATTTATGGTTTTTCCAGTTTGCTTTCTTAAAATATATCTCTGCGTATATATAGATTCGATTCGATTCTCAATTTAAGATCAGTTCATAGGCTGCAATGCCGCGTTTTCAATGGGTTAACAAATGAAACGTTTGATTTGGTCAGTTCAAAAATGGTTAATGGATAATGGGACAATTAGGTGGATTTTTAGGATGCACAACAAACACAGCGATTGAATACCAATAAAGAAACCAAAAATCTAAACTACAGAGTTACGATTTATGGTTTTAAGATATATAGATACTTGTGAAGAAATTAAATTCATATGAGTTAAAGAATCTACAATTTGCATTGGCTTCAAGTAGCACTAACTACCAACTACAGAACGAAATATATGGTATATTCACTAACTGACAGACTGGCATACACAATTAGGATGTGATTGAGTTTTCTCAATGGAAGGGGAGATTTTGAGTGACGCCTGCTTACCTGGTAGGATGTGTGGCTGGTATGCTTCTCAAAGTACCTGGAATATTGTAGAAGAAATAAATATAAATTAGCTTTCAATAGGCAAAATTTAAATTTAAATTACATTAAGTTGTTAGTTGTTATTCTGATGCTGCCTAGCTTAATAATCTTAAGAAATATATGAATATATGGGAAAAATTAATGTATTAATACCTCCATTTCAGAGACTATATAAGCTAGAGGGGTTTCTTATTTGGAGATCACTTTCTTATACGTTTTTAAAGCATTGTCCTGATTTTATTAATAACATAAATAAATACATAATAAACAAATCAAAACTGACGATTTATTATGGGTTTTAGTACACAATTTATGATGATATACCAAAAACCTATTAAACTTTAAAAGTAAATGTTCAAGAAACCACTCTTAACCCTCTAAAACATTAAAATTCAAGTTGAACATAGTGTTTAATTTGGAATTTATGTATATTCCTCTTCAAGAAGCTGTGAAGCCGTACATATTTAAAGCCTGTATGCTTGGATGGGGTCAGCAAAGCTACAAAAAATCACTGCAAACTTTAATATGTGTGCAGTTTATTTCATTTATCAATAATAAAACCTTATCAGTGCGCCGGCATCGATTTGTTGATTGTGTTTATTTTATTTTGAAGGCAGAAAACAATCTAAAGCCGGCTAAAAACTATAATAAACAAAAGGCGAGAGCGAGGGAAAATGTGGCAAATGAATTTCGTAGAAATAGGAAAAAAATAGAAACGGCAAAAGGTAATGGTTCTTTTTTTTCTCCTTTTTTTTTTTGCATTCAGCTACAGCTGAGCGCGTGCGAGCAAGAGGGCACTAGCTTGTGTGGTGGATACCCAAAACACGAATAACGCGAGAATGAAGGACACAAAACGCAACATAATTCATTGGCCCAAAGTTTAAGCAAATTAATTGCAAGGAAATTGGTTAACTGAATTGTTTAAATTTCGGAAAATTCGTTGAGGAAACGCGGCCAGGTCACTGGCACTACGAGTTAGAAAGAGAGGGAGCGACGAGGTAAGAGGGAGAAAGAGAGAGAGAGAGAGTGCAAGGCAGCAGCAGAACGTAAACAAAAAATATTCAATTATGGGTGTGTGTGGCCGCCCCAGTGTTGTTATTTTACGACCCTACGATTTATCAAATATATATATAAATATGATTGTTCATTCCGTACCCATCGTTCATACGCTGCGGTTTTCTAGCATGCATTACCATCAATGCAAGATTTTCGCCAAATACGCTGCCGCTTCTGTTGTTGTTTGTGGATTTGCTGGCTTCTCGCTGGTGCTGGTGCTGCTGCTCCTCCTGATGTGCTCTCGCCTTTTTCCGCTGCTTTTCCTCAATTTATCCAATTTGGTTTCCGTTGGCGCCTCCTTTTGGGGCTCCTCTTCCTGCTCCTTCCTCTTCTTCTCACCTGCCAAGGCACGCACGCTTGTGTGTGTGTGTGTGTGTGGTATGTGTGTTTGTGTCAGAGTTTACGGTGTGTGAGTGGCTCGCCTGTATGGGAGGCTCTCACTTGGTTGTATGTGTGTGGATCTTTTTATCGGCTCTTTTCGTTGCCTCCTAGAAAATGTGCAAACATGCAGAGGCTATCTTTAATTAGCTTCTTAGCCTTCCGCCTTCGGTCTTCCGGGAAATGGGTAATTCTTTCAAAACGCCGCTTTCAATTTTCACTTCTCGGCCTCAGAATGTGGGCGCTCCTCTGAGAGTGTGTGTGTGTGTGTGGTGCGTCTGTTTGTGTGCGTTTCGCTTCGTTCGTATTTTTCTTGGCTGCCTTTTTGCTTTTCTCTGTGCTTACCGCAATTCGTTAGCCGCTCGCATCCACTGCGCTGTAAACGCCGCATTTAGTTGTTTCGCATCGAACGAATTTATTAATTTATCCCCGACTGCTGCGTTTGCTTTTTGGCCTCTATACTTGATGAGTTTTTTCAATTCTTTTACATTACGCTTTGTGCGGTCTGTTCGTCGGCACGGCTGTGTTGAGTTTGACAGCCATCGGTTTGATCTGCTATCCCGCTCGCCCATCTTATGATGCTATCGCCGTCTCGCTCGCGGCGCTGGTGCTACGGGCGTTCGACAAGGCCGGCGATATAACGATTGTTGTTGTTTGGCGTGGTGAACGCTAGGTGTCGCTGCATTTTGTGGTAATTTTTGGAACATTTATGGCTAGGCGTTGGACGGAGTGTGAAATGGTCACTTTATAAGGCTGGCCTGCCAACCTGGCCAAACATTTTAATTTAAAAAAATTTTTAATTTTCTTGCAAACATGGCTAAATTGACTCAGCTTTTAATGCTGATCAAGAATATATATGATTTATAGGGTCGGAAATGAGTCCTTCACTGATTTTTAGGCTTCGGACTGAAATTATAATACTCCTTAAGGTGTATTAAATTTTAAATATTTATTCATAATTTTATATGATCATTTTTGGGCTTAAAAATTCAATAACTAAGCCAAAAATGCATTAAATTTAATTTGGAAAGCTGTTCTGAGTTAATTTTTTTATGGTTAATAAATCTGCATATAAAGATTACAAATTTAACCAATTTAAAATTTTTTGATTTTTCTTTACCTCCTTAAACAATAAAATTAAACATAAAATTAAAAAAAAATAAAAATTTTTAATTTTCTTGCAAACATGTCTAGATCGATTCTGTTTTTAATGCTGATCAAGAATATATATGATTTATAGGGTCGGAAATGAGTCCTTTCAGCTCAATTTTTTAGTAATAACTTTTATTTTACTTATAACTGTTAATTGCGTTCCCTGAAAAACTCCGTTTAACATTTATAAGTAAATAATTTTATAATATTAATAATTATTTTTTTAAGTCCCATTCTAGCAAGTTGGCAGCCTTGGCAGCCATAAACACCTATCGATATCGATCGACCTATACTCACCACGATGTAATTCTAAGAACAAAGTTAATTATTTAATTTCTCCTTTGTGGACATTTGTATATTATAGCTTATTTTAAACCATTTAAATCAAAACGATTTGATTTTTGTTTCAATTAAAATTCTTAAATAATCGAAATGTTTGGTCTTCCCTGGCAACCTTATCTTTTTTCCACTTCCTGACTGCGGTCACACTGGCATTCGCATTTATTAACTTTTGATTTTGTTTTGTTTTTTCGTTGCAAATTTGTAAATTTCCGTTTTCTGCCAGGGATGAGCACGTCTCTGGGCAACTGCATTAGCAACTACATTTACCTGGCCGCCAACGAAGACTACGCCCAGGGCTTGGTGAAGGTGAGAAAGCCGGCTGGCCAGGAGTTTTCCCCCCGTTCTTCTTCTTATTACTTGGGATTTTCCCTAGCTATGCGAACACTGCGCGCTAAACGACAATCGCGTTTTGCTGATCACCAAGCGCAAGGGCAGCACCACCAGCAGCTTCAGCAAGTGTCTGAAAGTCCTGCAATTGGTAGACATTGAGAGCGCTCCCTGCCGCCTGTTGGACTTGCAGGAAAACGTAAGTGCGGATATCTCAGCGCCGAATCTGATTGTCTTTGATTTGCATTCGCTCATCCTGGAGGCCATACAGCGCCCGGTAATGCAGCAGTGCTCCACGGATCAAATGGTGCGTCATATTGCCAAATGCGCGGCGGCCTTTGTCAACTACAAGGAGAAAGTGGCGGCCACCATGAAGCAGCGCGGGCAAGGCGAAGCCCTGGACACGATCGTTGTGATGTCCCAGGACTCGTATCCCCTGACACCGGCCCAGTTCAAGCTGCTCATCGGTCTCTACTTCTGCGGCAATGAATGCCACACGATTTTCTCGAAGCTGGCGGGCAGGATTTTGGTCTCGCAGGGATGCCACTAGCAGAGGTACTTGCTTAACCAGTTAAGCCGTAGCTAGGATAATGTAGCTTTTGTTAATGTATAATCAAAATTATTTATTTAAAAGCAAGGCCAGAGAGAGATGTCAGGAGACTTGAAGGGAAAACTTTGATTTAATTATGAATATTGTGTGGAGTTTAGTTCGGTTTATGTTAATATCGAAGGATAAACTGATACTCTCAACTGAAATCCTGTTCGTTTTGTAGTTGTAGCTAAATTATAGTTTATCTACAGCGATAAATTGTATGTTTAGTTTGTAAAAATCAACAGCAATGCGTTGGAAATCATATGAAAAACCAAGTTCTTAGTACATATTATACTTTGGTTATAATAATATAACTAAAAACTAGTTTAAATACCAAAAAAAGAATATATAAATATATAAAATAACACCACATGGCATCCATGCAAAACAAAAGCTATACGAAAACCGAAGCAATTTAATGCTCTCTCTTTAAGTATTTACTATTTATTATAAATAGAATTAAAGCTAACAAAAAAAAAAAAAAATAGTATTAACAATCGTAGAAATCTCAAAATTCAAGTTAAAATGTTAATAAAAAAAAATACACTTACATTTAATATAAACAAACAAATTTGGAATATAAAACAAAATACAAGTTTGGGTAGTGCATTCCGAAAATGTCAAATTGTGATCTCCGGAATGCACTGAAAAAAAAGAAAAGGAACTAAGCACCCAACCCGAATCCCTGCCCATCCATCCGCCACCCTAAATGTAGTCCATCATGCCGCTGATGATCTCAAAGGCATCCCGAGCCGTGGGCTCGATGGCGCTGCTGGGCAGCAGGTAGCCATGGACCCCGTTGTCCGCCAGCTGGAGGGTGTAGCTGAAGGGTATGCCAATCTCGTAGGCGGCAAAGGCATCCGCACAGCCTGTAAAATAAAATATTTCATTTAAATTAATATAAAAGTATTGAAACAAAAATATAAAAATATGACAATATAAGAATTATAAAAATATAAAACAATTAAAAATATAAAAAATATAAATATAAAAATTAAAAAAATAAAAATATTAAAAAATAAAAATATAAAAATTAAAAAAATAAAAATATTAAAATATACAAATTCAAAAATATAAAATTATAATAATATAAAAATTTTAAAACTAAAAATTTTTTAAATTAAAATATTCAAATATTGAAAAATTTAAAAATTGAGAAATTTGAAAAATTGACATTGAAAAACATAAAATATAAAATCATAATAATATAAAAAAATTCAACAAATCAAAATTTTAAAAATTAAAAAATCTAAAAACTTAAAAGTTCAAGAATTTTCAAATTCAAAAATTTTAAAATTTAAAAATATTTATAAAAATTCAAACAAAAACAAAATTCAGAAATTTAAATATTTAAAAATTAAAAAAATTCAGCAATTCAAAAATTCAGAAATTCAAATATTCAAAAATTTGAAAAATTTAAATATTAAAAATTTAAAAATTGTAATATTCCAAAATTTACAAATTGAAAACTTAAAAAAAATATATAAAATCTAAAAACATATATAAAGTACGCACCCGATCGCTGCTCTATTAGATCGTTGGAGGCATCAACCTTATAACGCGACTTGCTGCCCTTCTTGCGCAGCCCATCGGTGCCCACCATGGCCACATCCAGGAAATCATCCAGACGCTCCGAATTAAACGTGGAGTTGGCTTTCACAGGATAGGATATGACCTGGCCATAGGCCTGCAGGGATATGTACAACTAAGGCAAGGGAGAAACTTGATATTTAAAGCCATTTTTGGTAACCATTTCCCCGTCTTACCTTGATCTGCGTCCGATAGTCCATGAGAAATTCGGAAACCGCCTTGGTTTCCGGCTCGGAGAAGGGCGTGGGTCCCGCAAAGAACTCATTGCAGGGCGCCTTGGAGCTGCCACGCTTGCCCCACTGATAGAGCCAATTCCTATCCAGATCCACACCATAGCAGACCTTGTCCGTTCCCCGTTTCTGCTGGAGCCAAGTCATGGCCGAGTCGAGGAGGCCACTGGGCGCAGGAGCCTGGTGTTGCGAACGTGACTTTTTCCAGAAGCGATCGTACTCATGGCTATAGGCATAGCCATCGGGATTTAGAACAGGCATCACATACCAGGTGGTGTTCCGTATAAACTCCACTTCATCGGTGCTTTCTGTGGGGGTTTTTGGTAAATATATTTTTAAAATTTCATTTAAAAAGAATTTAAGGGTAAGGAAATCCACAGGATTTCTCACTCACTGTTGCTCTTCATCAGCCTGAGCAGCTCGGCTATCATCCAGGTGGCCGTGGCGGGTCCTATCCAAGCCAATCCCTGGGCTCCCGCCTCCACAAACACGGCATTTGCCTGACCGGCCTTGTGCTTCCGCTTGGGCCGCTTGGCTGCCACTGGTTGGCCATCGCTATTTCCGGCCAGGGAGCTGCTACCCTGCTTGGACTCGATCTTGACCACAATCAGGGGACGACCCTCGTAGGAGCGACCAATGTGTATGAGCTCCACCAGCTGCGGATGACGCATGCGCACCGTCTCCAAATACTTGACAATCTCGTCGTGATTGTGATACCGATTCCAGGTCATGGGCGGTGGTATAGTGGCCCTTAATGCCTGCTGCTTGGAGGGGCGAGTGGTGTGCAAATAATCCTCCTTGGAACACTCATAGGCTATGGCCTTGCCCACATCAAAGATGAGCACCTCATGGGCAATGCCCTCGTAGTTCAAAGTGCCCTGGAAATCGACCAGCATCTTGGGCGGCACAAGGACATCGGTGAGTCCCCTAAAAATATATATTTTTAAAGATTTTAAAATGTATAAATTAAGAGTAGAACAACCCACCTAAGACTTGGTCCCTTGAGCCACTGCATCTTCACCCCATCCTCGGCCTTTTTGAAATCCTCCAGAGCTCGCACCTGCGTCTCATCCTGGGGCTTTAGTCGCCATATCTGGTACTTGTCATAGTTGATGCGCCGGGGAACCTCCGGCCTCGAGGTGGTCGTACTGGTCGAGGTGCTAGTGGTGCCCCTGGTACTGGTCATGCGTGTGGCTAGGGCCTGGAGCAGCGGATTACTGGTAGTGGTGGCCGTGGAGTTCACTATGTGATGGGCCAGTATGCCAATCCAGTTTTGGGGATTACGCAGCGGATCCACAATGGTCAGGATGGGCACCTGGGCTGCTCCTGCTGCTGCTGGACTGGTCGTTGTGGTTGACGTGGTCGAGGTGGAGGTGGTGGAACGCCGTCTGACCTTTCGCTTGGGTCGAGAATCGAACCAGCTGGCAAACCATTCTGGGGAAGAGGAGAGTAACCTGGGATTAGTGGGGTGGGGGAGGAGGCAGGTCTGTGCAGAAAGCGTGAAGGGAAATGGAGAAGCCAGAGCCAGAGGTTCTGGTTCTGGTTCTGGTTTCCCTCTAGAGTTTAGCCTATGGGTATTTCCCTGCTCATTCAGCCAATCTCCCCATTAACCTGATCACTCGAGTGCCAAGTTTTCTTTTAATTGCTTTCAGGCAGAGCCATTACTTGGCTAATATCCTAATAATATTAATTTCTTGGCCTGAAAGAAATTGCCAGATCATCGTTAAGTGTATATTTAGTCAAGCGTGATTACTTCTTTAAAAAATCCAAATAATGTATTCTAATTAGAATTTGAAAGCTACAACTACTTAAAGTTAATCCCCTCAGTCTTTCTACTCACTATCATAATCATCCTCCTCCTCCTCCGCCTCTGGGGTGGCTGTGGTCTTGCCAAAACCAAACCAAGACTCCAGCCAGCCGGGTGACTCTTTCGCTGGCGTGGGCAGTGGCACCACTGTGGTGGTGGTTGTACTGCCAATCTTCTTGGTTCTGCGCTGCAAGCCAAACCAGGAGCTAAACCAGCTGCCCAGCGAAGAGGACTCCTCCTCCTCCTCGGCCTCCTCCTGCTCCTCCGGCTCTGCGTAGGCCTCATTGCTGTGGGCATTGTGGTAGAGCGTGTAGCTGGGATACTTGGATATTGTGGGTCCTGGCGGTTGCTCCTTGTCCTCGTCTTCCTCGGGACTGCCAAAGCCATCCATTAAGCGCGACATGGCCACCTGGACGGGATAGAATAGCATGCGAAAGAAGCCACCTATGCCCGAGTCCTCGTCATCGTCATCGTAATCCTCCTCCGTGTCCACGGGACGCCGCCGGATGCGTATCTTTTTCTTGGGCATGGAATTCTTGGTGCTGGAGGTGGCCTCCGATTCCGCCTCCTCCTCGCTGCTGGTTGTTGCTGTTGGTGTGGTCACCTCCTCCTCCATGGCACCAAAATCTGCACCCTCCTCCGCGGAGCTGCTGTCCTCCTTTTGGTCGCTTTGCTGACCAGTGTGTCGCCGTTTTGCTTGATTTCCTCCAAACGAACCATAGAAGTAGTCCTCATCGTCCTCGTCCTGGTCCTCCTTACCATCCTCATCATAGTCATCGTCATCGTCGGCCATGAGCTCGAAAAGATCTGGAAAACTGGAGCCCTCGGGTCTGCCACGTTTTCGCTCCTTGCTCTTTGTTTTCTTTTTCAATTTCGGTGGGATTATCCTTTCCGTTTGATTTTTCTTGAGGAAAGTTGGATTAATTGGCGTCTTTTGTGTTTCGTGCTCCTTTCGGGTGTGGTTCCAGTGGGCCAAATGTATGGCCGTGGGTAACATATGGGCTACATCAGCTTTACCTTTGTCCTTGGGCGCTGGGGTTTGTGGTGGCTGCTTGGTTTTGGGCTTGGAACTGCTGCCTTTGGATCGCCGGCGGGGAGTGCTTCTGGGCGGCGTGCTCACCCTGCGGGCGGGGACTACTCTTGGTGGTCCCAGGGACTTTTTGGGATCCTGTATCCCAGTTTCTGGTGAGTTTTCTTGGAGGGCACGACGTTGTCTGCGGTGAGTCCTAGCTTGGAAAGGTTTTGGGGAGGTTTCTTCTCTCCTTAGGGAACTCTTTAAAGCCTTTCTCCAAGTTTTTAGATTCTTCAGGGAGTGTAGTCTTTTGGTTTCCCCATTTCTTCTTGTAGAATTCACTAGATTCTTTTCCTTTTTTCTTGTATCTCCTTTATCTTCTTGGTTCTTTGAGGGACCTTTATGTAAAGCCTCCAAAGAGCGACGTCTTCTGCTAGAATTCTCCCCTGTAGCTCCATCTGTAGACCCTTCTTTTGATCCTTCTTTGGACCCCTCTTCTCCTGATTCTTCCCCCTTTTCACTTTCTTCCCCTGGCTCTTCTCCAGTTCGATAAAAATGCTGACTAAAGACATTGCCCGTTGGCTGGGTGGTGGCCACCGGCATGTGCGGCTTCTCCAGTTGTGTATATGCCGGTAGAGGTGGCTTTGTGGTGGTGCTGCTCCCACTGGGTCTCTTGCCCAGAATTATGGGCAATGGTCCCGGCTGATTGCGGGTGTTATTACCCCCATATCCTGGCCTGGGTCGCCTCTTCACCACCTTATCCTTGCTGGGCTTCTTCTTCTTGCGACGCTTCCTTCGCGTGCTTGGCCTTCGGGTGGTGCTGGTACTTGTTGTGGTGGCTATCGTGGTGCCTCCCCTGTGTGGCAGCTTCAGCAGCTGATCGCTTACATGATCTATGGGTCCACTGGTGACCATCACGGGAGGCGGCCGGTGGCTGGGCTTGGGCAATTTATTGCTGGGCCTTGCCGGCGGGTACTTGGGCTTCTTCAGGCGTATAATCTGTGGCCTGGCGGTGGTGATTCCACCAATCTGCTGCTGTTGATGATGCTGATTCTGGCTAGGATTCAGGGTGGATATCACAGTGCCTGGAGGAGCAGACTGCTGCTGGCACTGTTGTTCGTAACGCCGGCGTAGCTTCTCCATATCGGCATCATACTGGGCCTTGGTCACATATATGGCAATGGCATTGCTATCGTTACGGCTCTGGCCAGCAATGACTCCTGATCCTCCTGGTGCTCCCAATCCTCCTGCTCCCACCTGGCTGATGGCATACACTATGCCCGTCGAGGGATGGGTAAAGTAGATGGGAAAGCTGGTGCTGGCGGAGGAGGAGTACGAACTATTGCCAGGTAAGGGCCTCCTGTTGGGCTCCTTGATCTCCAGCAGCTCGCTCTGCACGTGCAGTTGATCCCCAACGGAGCTGGCATCCTCCTCCACGGACTCAAAGACATACGGCTGTGAGGACTGATCTTGATCCTGGTCGAACAATTGAAAGTCCAGCTCCGGTGGCTGAAAGCGTATGGAGGTCTGGTGTTGGTAGCGCGGCACAAAGCCACGATTGTCATGGACAAACCGCTGATGCTGCAGCTGCTGCTGCTGGAGAAGATCCCGGCTCCATGAGCTCTGCTTGGTGGTCTCCCTCAGCAGGCTGTCGAACTCCTCGGCACTGGGATGGTAGCCAAAGTCGATGGCCTCCGAAAGATCGCCGAAGAGCAAGATGATGCTGAGCCACAGCCAGAGCTTAGTGGGAGTCCCCGTTTGGGTATCCATCTCGTCGCTCTCTTTCGCTCTCTCGGTCGGTCTGTGTGCCTCTGTGGGATGTCTCCTCTTCTCGACGACCGTTTGGCTGCGAGTCTGGTTAATAAATGAAACAAGGCCCAGTCGCTACTTGGCTCTGCCAGTCGGAGAAAGCCCCCACTCCGGGGTCTTGGCTAGCATAGCCCCGTCTGCTTCAGTTTCGGTTTCGGCCGCTTGGCTTTTGGCCCGTAACGCTCAGCTCCACCTCCTCCCTGCCCCCTGCTCCGTGCTCCGTGCTCTTAACTCTTAACTCTTGACTCTCGGCAAGAGGTCGAACCGAACGTTCTCCCCTTGCTGGGCACCAAGACCCACCTGGCGCTTAACTGGCCTTGCGACAGTTATCGAGGCATGCCAAATTGCCGATCTAATCACTGCCCCTGAGTTGCTTTGAAATTGCACATAAAAAATGCATCAATAAAATCTGAAAGAAGCCTAGAAATTAGGCTTCATTTTTTTTTTATCAATCAGATTTTTCTCCCTGTGCACCGCTGTGCGAGCTTGAGTGCTTCCAAGTGATTCTGCCTAATGGCAGATCGGGTGATCGGATAGCACCGCATGTGGCGGAGGGTGGGCACAGGCGCAGGTAACTCGGCCAGGCCAGGTCATCCGATGTGGCATCCACTATGTGCTATGTGGTGTGCGGTATGTGGAGGCATGTATGTCCCACTTAGGCAGCGTCACTTTGTTGCCATTCTTGGGAGGATTTGTCGACCAGGAGGTGGGCGCCAACAACAGGTCGGACTTGTCCAGGCCGTAGAAGTAGCTGAGGTAACCGAGAAGGTGGTCAGCAGGGTCTAGTGATTACACTTTGATGGTTCTTTTTATAAAAATAGTTTCGATTTCCTTTCTTTACAGTTTTTGCTTTGTAATTCTCAACTGGTTCTAGCTCGTTGTTCAGTTTTAAAGAAGAAAAACCTTTACCTAACATTAACCACAAGTCTACTATATTTTATTTACTTCTCTTAGAGCGTTATGATAACAATGACGCGCAGTGTACTAAATTAATTAAGAGATTGAGATTTCCGTTTCGGATATGGTGACAATGCCGGAACACCAGACCGGCTACAGATCTTTCACTTTCTAAACCTTCTGCAATTAAATATATATTTTTTTTCTGACTTTATTTTATATATTTTTGGTTTTCTTGTTGCTGTTGTTGTTACTTTTGGTGACTTTCCCCGAACTTTCCGCCCCTAAAATCAGGTAGAGCTCAAAGAACTGGCTGTCACTGGGTAATTACAACCACTAAGACCGCCGCTTCTTGCCGGATTTGTAAGCACTTACTGGAGCGTCACTAAAAAACGTTTAACGTTTTGACAAAAACAAAACAAAAAAAAAAAACGTCAAGAAAAACAAGAAAAAGACAGGGGGGATTGGGCTGGCCCAACAATTTAATAACAATAATCCAGAGAATAATATAAACAAAGCGCTGAGGAAAGGGCAACAACAACGGTTTTAATTGCAAGTTTTCTTTTCAAGGCAGAAGCCAAGCATGTCAGTTCCACCTAGATATATAAATATCATACAGCAGTATAATATATATATTATATATATATATAAATTTACATATTTATGTGGCAGAACTACTACCTGTCTGGGCTGAGTTAAGAGGAGGCAAGGTGTCGAAAGCGAAAGTCATGGAGACTGGGAAGAGGAAAGGCACTAGTTCTTGTTTAAATTATTATAAAATATTTAAACAATTTTATATATATTATATATTTATGTATATTATCTAATTCAAACCTAATTTCTTAAATTTTAAAAATATTTAAATAATTTAAATTATGTTATTAACGAAAATATCACTAAAAAGTCTTTAGGGTTTTCCAAAATTAGACAAAATGTTTAATTGTTTGCTATAAATTAAATTCAAAAATTAAAAATAAGTATTATGAAATATTTTATTAATTAAAGATTAACAAATAATTTTAATATTCACATTTATCTTCACTTTTTTAATTTATCTTCTCTGTGTTTCTTTAATTTATGCCTTTAGCTAATTTTATTTTGCAAAACTGTCCAATTATTTATTATAATGATACTTCATTCTATATATTTAATATATATAAACCCATATAGCCGCTTGATCCATTCACGTTCTGGCCGTATTTTATTTGTATTTATGGTCGGGCGACCTAAAATGTGATTTTGCAAGTCAGTCTGAAAATAGTGCTTCCATTATCCATTTATAAATATATATATATATAATTTTTTGTTCACTACACAAGGTCAGGGACAGTGTCCAAGGGTCGATCTGGCGCCTCTTTGGATTCTATATATACATTTGATATATATGTATATATATATATGCTATATATTTGAGGTCTATGTCCGCCTCTAATTAAATGATCAGCGAATGGAATGTCTTGTTAAGGCACAATTTAGCTGGGAATGATTTTTAGAATTGTATTTCGGCTTAAAATATATACAATTTTGTAATTTAATATGTAGGTTTTTTAAGAGAAAATAGGGGGTAATATAGAAAATAGAAAAGGGATGCTAAAACAGGAAATGGAACTTAATATATATTAATTATATTATTATAATAATTAAATATATAATTAAAACTATAGAAAAATGCCTTACGGTAAATTTCATTCATAATACAAAGCATTTAAAATAAATTAAAAAAAATTGTGGACAAAAAA
Source organism: Drosophila bocki (assembly GCA_008042715.1). Taxonomy (NCBI): domain Eukaryota; kingdom Metazoa; phylum Arthropoda; class Insecta; order Diptera; family Drosophilidae; genus Drosophila; species Drosophila bocki. The sequence goes on from VNJY01001107.1 coordinate 73,295, forward strand.
ATATTTTTAGAATTTTTAATCTTATACAAAATATAATTTTTTTTATTTTATATAAATTATTGTATATTATACTTATAATAAAATTGAATATATAAAATCTTAAATAACAAATTAAAATTATTTCAAGTGTACGTTTGATTATTGACAGCCTTTTGATTCAAACCGCCTTTCAATTTTGTAGTATTTTTATTTTTATACAAATTAATATTAATAAAAGCATTATTAAAAGAAATTAAAGGTTTATTTAAGAATATTCTCATATTGAAAGGGCCGAGAAACGACTGCCAGAGTACCCTGTAAAAATAGAATAATTGTTTTTATAAAAAATAGGGTTACTTTTTAAATTAACACTTCGTTATTAATATTAATTATTAATATTTTTATTATTATTTAATTATAATTATTATTATTTTTTTTTTTATAACTCCATTCTTGTTCCTGAAACTACCCCAAAACCCACCTAAAATTACCCTGAGCCTCCTTCCCAAGCTCACCCAAATTGCGAATTAAGCTACCCCTCGTCCTAGGCACCACACTTAAGGCGTTTGTTAATTAATTAGCAAAGCACTTAGTCGCTATCTGTTTTTTACTTATTTATTCCATTCATTAATTGGCTCCATTCACAGCGCCACCTGTGGCGAGATACGGCAACTGAGCAAACTCATTCATTGAAGAAGCAACGTGTGCGAGGGAAAGAGAGGGGGAGAGAGAGTGAGTTAGTGTGCGGGGTGGTGGGTGGCGATCGAAGAAGTTAATGGGAACAGCTGATCGGTCAGCTGTCGCTCTCCGCCAGGCATCTTACAAATATTTTCGTAATGAGCCAGCAGCAAGTGGTAGAGCGAGAGAGAAAGAGAGATTAAGTGGGTGGCAAAAGAAGGCAGATGCTCTCTTCCACTCTTTACACTCAGAGAAAAGAAAGGATCTCTTTTATAAAATAAACATTGTGGAAGGTTTTTCTTTATTTTAGGATTATTTATTTGACTCTTAAAAAGAGAGAGAGACTTTTCTAAATTTAAGGGTAATTTTTTTAGATTTAAAAATACAAATTATAATAATATAATAATAAATAATATACAAATTAACTCTAAAAATGTGTATTTATATTTAATATATTTAATATATTTATTTCCTATTATGTTTTTTTTTAAGTAAATTGAGAAAAGTAAACCTTTATTTTGCCGAGTGTCATTCCACCTCTCTCGACCAGAAAGCGAGTGACGATTGTCGGACGCTTCGCCGGTCGTCAGTCTTGAATTTTTCGTGAAGCGATTAACACACAGCAAATCACCAGATCGTCGAATGCTTAAAAAAGTACAAAAATTCAGCCGCATCATCAGCGAATAATAAAAAAGACGCCAAGCGAAACAGCAGGAGCGTCAGCCAGTGGCCAAATGCAGGCTATGCAAATAAATCATTAAGATCAAGAGCTGAACAAATTTCTTGATTTTTTTCTCAGTTTATTTTTGTTTTTGTTGGTTTTTTTTTTTCTTAATTTTGGTCTCGTGCTTTGACCGAGTTATTTGACAACAACAACAAAAGATAAAAACAACGACAAAGACACAGAAGAAGCGCCAACAACAAAATGGATGTCGAGGTGTGTATTTTAATTGCAAGCGTTAAACTTAAGACACATGCCTAAAAAAAAAAAAAACAAGATGAGAAAAATGAGAAAAAAAAGTGAAACCGAAATAAACAAAACAAAAAATAAGCCCAACAATTTCGACGCATTTTCGGGGCTACACACACATACATATATGTATATCTTTCTTTTTTTTTGAAGTAAAAACGAGTTTTCAGTGTAAGTTCAATAAAAGCAACAGAATAATTCAAGCTCAAGCTCGACAACATTAATAAAAAGAGGAAAATTTAAAGGGGCGAATGGGGGTTTAATGATTAAGTTAGGAATTCTATAACATTTTTAAATTAATTCTGGTTATTACGTATACGTAATATGGGTTTTGATTGTGGGATTATTATAATCATTATTATAAATGTTTTAAAAAAATTTAAAAGCTGTTTAGCTTTTAATAAATATAAAATTAATTGGTTTTAATTATTTTTTACATTAAATTCAATGTATTTTTAGGATTTAAAAATATATAATAAAAAGAATTTTGATTTTTATAAAGGAAAAGGATAAATAAATAATTATATATACAAATTAATGAATAATTATGAAATAAAATATACAAAAAAATATACAATATAACAAAAAATATTAAGAATTATATAAATATAACTAAAAACTAATTATTTTTTTTTCCATAAAGATTTAATTTTTTTTTTTAAATTTTTTATTTAATTATATAAAGCTACATAAGCATTAGCTGTATATTAACAAGTTTTAATATTAAAAAAAAAACTCCTCCTTAGTATATATTGCATTTCCATATCACCTTAATTTTCCTTTAATACAAATGAATCGATTAAGGCGAAATTCCTGCTTATCTTTTGGCCTGGATTTATGGCCTTACTGCCACTTATCGTCAATGAAGATAATGCCAATGATTTACGGTTTTTAATGAAACCGAATAAAAGCCCCCCTTATAAGCCATACCTCTGGGATATTTTACGCCTGAGAGAATTACCTATTACATTGCAGTTTTTATTTATTATTTTCAAGCGGCAAAAATGCAAATGAGTCAAAGTGGAAATTTACACACTTTTATGTATTTATTTGATCAAGGTTAGAACTTGTTCTGAACCCAGACTCTTTAGAGTTAGTACGCATTTTTTTTACATATATATTTTAGATGTGAGCAGTTTAATTGAAGGGAAATTATTTTTAATTTTAGAATTTTAGGATAATTTTGCCATTTAAAAATCATTTCAATAAGAAATAACTGTAAATTAAACTCTAAATTTTTATAAAAATACTTTATTTTAATATTTATTGAAATGAATACAACAACATTATTTTATTAATTAAGCAAGTAATTTTTCCAAATGAAAAAAGACTTCTTTTTTGAAAGAAAGCGCACAAAAGCTTGGCCAATAAAGGCCAATTAAGGTTCCCTTTGAGCTTGTCAGGTTTCCGGCAACATTCATAAAAGAGAAATTAGTATTTTCTGGCTGGGTGTTGTTGGGCCCAAGTGCAGTGAACCCTCGACGGAAGGAATCTCAACCACTGACCAATGACCACCATGTCATGGAAAATTTTCCACTCAAAGATTCGAGAGCAAAAAATAAATACAAATAAAAATAAAAAAATATGAAAAGAACAAGAACTAAACGAGACCGAACATAAATAATATCAGTGCGGCTCCCTCTCTCTCTCTCTCTCTCTCTCTTGACGGTTTGCCAATGGCCTTCCTTGGGTTAAGGGGGAGGTAGAGGGGGGCCAACGTGTGTGTACTGTACACCACGCACTTGAGGACTGTTCTATCTGGTGTTATCTGTCACTAATGTTGATTTTTAGTGGTACAACTTTAGTCCAGATTGTAGTTTGTGGATCAGGGGCATTAAAAAAAGGTTAATTATAATAGGAAAAATATTTAGAATATTTTGTTTAATGTTAAATATTAAATACGGACTTGTTTTGCTCTCAGAAACAATATCTCCAATAATTTCTTAATTTAAATAAAAAACAAATAAAAGGATTTGAGATACAGAAAAAATTTTTTAAATATATATTTTGAATATGTTTATTTTATTTTTAATATTTAAATATTAAATTCTAACTTGTTTGCTCGAAGAACAAGGTTTTAATTAATACCCCAACAATATTCCCAAGCTAAAACCAAAACTTTGGCTTTTGTTTAATGTTTAAAAGCTTGAAAATAACTTTTAATTACGTAAAATTTTTTTATAATAATTTTCAGCTTCTACGACATGAAAAAAAAATATTTTCCATTAATTACAAACTCATTCAGCAAGAGCTTTTCATAATCAAAGTACCCTCTCCAGTTTCTAGTGCACGATAATAATAATTTATACTTTGTTTTAACTGCTTTTGGCTGCCGATAAGCGCGATGAAAAATGAAAACCAAATAGAAATCATTGTCTGGATTTACACAAGGTTTCAAAATACATTACGTATACGTCAACGGGCGCCATGTCCTCCAGTATATTGCGTATACCACATGTGGGACAGTAATCTCACAGTTTGAAAAGCGGAAACGAGACTCAAATAATTCGCAGCGAAAGCAAAATCAAATTTTGGTGATAAGTTCTCTTCGTTATTTATGGCACTTGAGATTCTTATCTTAACTTCGTTAGGGGATAGACGCAGATCCTGGTGTCCAGAGCAGAGATATATTATATAAACCTGGTTAGTGGCTGGCAACAGGGTACCTGAAGTGGCCCATAACTCACAGCCCATCCATCTCAATTCAAACATTATATATATTCGATCCTTCAGTCATAACTCCCACCGATAGCAACCCATTGATAGCGATTTAAATGTTTTCATTGGACGTGAGTTTCTGCTGTAATTTCGCTGTTCATAAATTACAAAGCCAAATAATATTTATTATATGATTCATTGGGGGATCATATAGCAAAGCACGTTTAATGGAAATCGAAGTCAATGGGGGATTTTAGGGGTTTAATTTGGGGTTTTAAGGTATCAGTTATTTATTTATTAATATGATTGAACAAAAAAAAATATATATATATAATAATATATATTTCTATTAAAAATTAATTTAAGAACTTTAAAAAATATTATTAATTAAATAATTCATTTATTTAGATATTATTTAAAATTTTTATTAATTTTTTTATGTGTTGTTTATTTATTTATATGCTTTTAATATGATTAAAAAATATATAAAATATTTTATTTTCCCCTCAATTTAGTATTTAGTTAATATTTAATTTAAGAACTATAAACAATACTAAACAAATATGATTAAAAAATTAATTACCAGTGCTAACGAACTTCCTATTATCTGTAGAATTTCCAATTAGACCCATTGAACCACAGACCCACGTGATATACCTACAGATACAGTCTGTCCCGTCCCGTCCCGTCTATCTTTCCGTCTGGTTTGGCAGACGTTCGGGTGTCACATCGAAAGGCCACTTATCTAGCCGTCGACATCTATCTATATCTATATCCCTATCTGTAGTACAGCATATAGTATATGGCATGTATAGATATACATCCGCTGGTTCAGTGATAGTGCTTGATTTGGCTTTTATGAATCCGTTTAATTGGCTCTGATTTAGTCGCTGTCGTGGCATTATTTATGGCTCTCCTCTGACTATTCTTATCTTCGGAACTTTTCCATCCGGTTTGATCGGTTGGAAATCCCCCCGATGGGATTTATAATAGCCCTCAGGTTTTCATTTATTCAAGCACGCGAGTCTGTGATCTGTGATTCCCTGCGCACTCCGCTTTTACAGCTTTTGATCATGAAGATTGACAGCCCGAAGAGCAGAGTCGTCGAGGCAATTGAGAATCAGCCGACAAAGGCTGACTGAGGGAGAAATAAAGTGTGTGTGTGTATATTTGTAAGCCTTTGTTTTTGTTTCTTTTCCCTGAATCGCAATAATCACACCAATAGACGCCATCTCAGCCACATCAAGGTCAACCTGTGGCCAAGAGCCAGGAATCAGCGGAAGCAGGCGGAGGAGAAGCCGCCGGTGGAGCGGACAAGGCTAGTCGCAAGGAGGAGGGTCACGATGAGGACTATCATCCGCCCACAAGGTAGCCATGATCTTATGATTCCCAGAAGTAAAACTAATAACTAAACAATGAAAAATATTAAGAAATGGATCCAAAACCTTTATTGGCTAACCTCCTGACTTACTAACCTAATTATCTGCATGCTTATAACATGGATAAAACCTTAAAAATCGTATTCAATTGAAACTTTATGCAATTAAAATTACATCAAATGTGATTCCAAACCATCAAGACATTTAAACCCTTTAGTGGATAACCCAGAAGCAGCCTCCTAACCTTATAAACCTCCTAACCCGCTAACCAAGAAACCAACTAACCAATCAACCTACTAACCTGCTTGGCTTATAATCTTAGTTACATCACAAACCGCCTCTACAGTGCAATTTAATATCATCTATAAGTTCATCTTATACTCCACATACGACCCGGAAATCTTATATCCCATCTAACTCCGCTCCCGAAACCCAACTTTCAATTATTCCAACATTGGACAACCTACTAATCATTGATTATCAAATACTAACCTAACCACCATGGAACTAGTCTCCTAACCTAGTAATTTCCTTAAAACCTAAAACCCACCAAGGATTTACAAACCTAAAAAGCTCAATCCCAAAATAACTCCGCTCCTAAAACCCAGCTTTAAACTATTCCAACATTGGAGAACCTATCAAATTCCGCTCCTAAAACTCAGCTTTAATCCAAACTCAACAACGGATAAACCCATCCTGAACAGAAGCTTACTAACCGCAGAGAAAACTCCTGTAATCACCTGTAAAACCTGCTTTAATTCAAGCTACCTGGAGACGATAGTGCACCTGTTTAAGGGCAACATTGGACCCGGTTTGTTTGCCATGGGAGATGCCTTCAAGAACGGCGGCCTGCTGGTAGCCCCACTCCTCACCGTGGTCATAGCGGTGGTGTCCATTCACTGCCAGCACGTCCTGGTGACCTGCTCCAAGAAGATGCGAGATCTCCGAGGGGAGACGGTGTGCGCCGACTATGCTTTGACCGTGGAGCGGTGCTTCGAGAACGGTCCCTCCAAACTGAGGAGCTGGTCAAGGACCATGGGTCGCCTGGTGGATATATTTATATGCGTGACCCAGCTGGGTTTCTGTTGCATCTACTTTGTGTTCATCAGCACGAATCTGAAGCAGGTGAGTCTGAAGGAGGGAAGAGAAAAGACAAAACTTCAACCTGGAAACTCTGTTCTTGAAGATCCTGCAAGCCTACGATATCGGAATGGACGTCCATCTGGTGATGCTGCTGGCCTTTGTGCCCGTACTCCTCAGCTCGCTGATCACAAACCTCAAGTGGCTGACGCCAGTGTCGATGTTTGCCAACGTTTGCATGATCCTCGGCCTGGCCATTACCCTGTATTATGCCTTGAAGGACGGACTACCGGAGATTGGGGAACGCGCCCTCTGGACGAATGGCTCCCAGCTGGCCCTTTTCTTCGGCACCGCCATCTTTGCCTTCGAGGGCATTGCCCTGGTGATGCCGCTGAAGAATGCCATGCGCAAGCCCCGCCAGTTCGAGAGCACCCTGGGTGTGCTCAATGTGGGCATGTTCCTGGTCTCCGTGATGTTCATGTTCGCCGGCTCCGTGGGCTACATGAAGTGGGGCGAGCAGGTCGGAGGCAGTCTGACCCTCAACCTGGGGGATACCATGTGAGTGGGAGTGTGATATATATCTGGTATGGCATCTCCTTATATCCTCTTTTTTTGGTTACAAAGTCTGGCCCAGGCAGTCAAGCTGATGGTCTCCGCCGGCGTCCTCCTGGGCTATCCCCTGCAGTTCTTTGTGGCCATTCAGATCATGTGGCCCAGCGTTAAGCAGATGTGCGGCATTCAGGGAAGATCCCTGCCCGGCGAGCTGGGTTTTCGCACCTGTATGGTGCTCCTTACGCGTAAGTATAAGGCGGAGTGAACCAGTGAATGTGGGTTTTACGATTCCAACAATCCTGCAGTTGCCATTGCTGAGCTGGTGCCTGCCTTGGGTCTCTTCATCTCACTGATTGGAGCTCTCTGTTCGACGGCCTTGGCCTTGGTCTTTCCGCCCGTCATCGAGTTGATAGCAAGGAGCGAGCCCAACAAGGGGCCAGGAGTTTGGATTTGTGTAAAGAATCTGGTTATCCTGGTGCTGGCACTGCTGGGCTTCTTCACGGGCTCCTACGAGAGCCTCAAGCAGATCGTCAAGCATTTTGGGGAGGAGGAGTTGCACTAAAGGGAGATCAAATATATAGTCTTCAGCAGCAGATTATCATAAAAGGATTATCAAGAGGATTATCAAGAAGATTATCAAGAGGATTTATATCAGGATTTATATCAGGATCATCTTCAAGTTTAGCATTATCAGGATTATCATCAGGATCATCACTAGAATGAAAAGAATTAAAGAAACCAATAAATATCCAAAGAGAAAGACATCAAGGAGACATCACAGGACATTGAAGAACTCAGAAGATATTATCTTTATGAATATATAATAATATTTAATATGGATCACAGCAGTTTCTAAGATATTAATATCATCCTCATCATCACAAGTGTTGCCATCATAATTTATAAACCCAAAATGAGCAGGTTTTCACAATTTAACCTTAACAATTGACATGAACAACTAACAAAAATCTATATATAAATATGCGAATTTATTATGTATGGAAAATAATGCAGTGTATATATCTAAGTGCCACGTATTGTGTCTTAGTGAGCGTGAAGCGCATTTTACTTATTATAATTGATTATTTTTTTTATCGATTTTAAGTGAGAATAAACAATGCGACGTTTGTTTTGACGTCACTTGACTTGACTTGATGTTTTCTATGTGATTTTTGTTAAGTGGGGGAATTATTAATATTAACTTATAGATTTTAAACATTATTTAATAAAATAAAAAGAGAAGTGTGGCGATTTGATAGCCTTTCTGTGAGTTAATCATAGTATTTGGTTAAGCCTGAAGTAGATGCCTTGAGAAGCGCAGAGAAGGGCGCTTATATGACGTCATAAGATAACGCTCTTCTCTGCGCTTCTCATGGTTTACACTTAAGCTTAACTGACTCTCAGAGTAGGGCCATTATATTTTCCCTTTTCTTATTTAAAAAAACCTAAATTTTAATGCACAAACTCTATAAAAAATTATTTAAATATTATTGGTATCAAAACTGGCTCAAAAAAATTCAATTACAAATTGATAACCCATTATTTACACTCCAAACTAGCATTAACATTGACCCCGATTCGAATTTAATCGCCAAATCGTACGTCCACAAATCCACAAATGGTTCTCGGACTTTCGCTTTCATCTAGCGGAAACTGGTTTATCTCGTTCTCTTTCTCCCTGCACGGCAATTACACTAATCTAATCTAATCCGATCTGATTCAATCCAACCCGATCCGATCCCAGCCGAGATACCCAAAGCCGAAGCAAATCAATCCAATCGAAATCGTTTTGGCATCGACCTTCAACTTTAACGAAGAAACTGCATGGGGAATCGATGTCTTGAGATATGCATATAGGGGAAAAACAGGGGCGTGGGTCAGAAGGGGGTTTTTAAATTGAATAATATTAAATATTATATATATTTATTATTGGTTCAAATTAAATTTAACTTTTAGAGCTTGTAGAATTAAATGTTTATTTGTAATTTAATTAAAGAACATTTAAAAATACTTTTTTAAAAATTTTAATAAATATTTCCAGGAAACTAATAAATAAATTACTAATAAATAATTTAATAATATTATTTTATATTATATATATTTTAATTTTAACTTAATACATTGTAATCATGATCCTTAGAGCCCTACCAGGCGACGCCCCTGCCTGTTGTTACGAGTCTCTCCCCGATATTTGTTGTTCGCAGTAACCTTACATAATCCAATTGCTGAATTCCGTAAACATCGATCAATCGATGGCTGGACAAGATCGGTTGGTTCCCTGGCCATTTGGTTGCTTCGCTCTTGATTGGCAGAAGTGAGATGCAGCTCCGGACGGGGGAATTTTTATTCCGTTCCGTGAATTTCATTTAACTGGCGCTTCTTCAATCAAGGCGGCAAAAATTTCCATGCGTTCTCAATGGCGCCCGGGAGGGGGGTTTCGGGGGTCCGAGAGAGCAGGTGTAACGATCACGAACGCGGTGCGCTTTACATTTTATTTAGTTTTCTCTTTACTTTATTTTCTTTGTGCTACGTTAAAAAATTCGATTTGTTGGGGGGTCACGTGCCAGGAAATTCCGTTTCGATTAAACCCAAATTCCCAAATGCAACCGGATCCTTGAACTCGATTAAACCACTTCCTGCTGGAATTTCCATTCCATTCTGCTAGTTTTTCTGCCAGTGTAATGCTGTGCATTTGCTGTGACGCAGTCTCCAGTGGGGAAAAATAAATAAATAAATTAACAAACTTTTGAATGAAAGGAATGACAACATTCAGGCTGCCGGCAATCTTTAGAAAGATAGATTTTATTTTAAAATTGTAAACAAAGTTAAAAAATTAGTACATTGTTTAAATAACGTGACACACAACATGCACAATATACATTTAATTTTTATACGAATTTCGATAATTTGTTTATTAGAGAGATTGTAAATTGTTAACCTTATTTAATTACATCCGTTAATGGACATGGAAATACTTGTGTAAACTGCAAACTATCTATTTTACAGGCCTGCAGTTCAAAAATAATGTGAAAATAAAAATTAATGATGAAAAGCAAACATTTTTTAGTGGCCATAAACATTTAACGTTGAGGTAACTGGCAGCATTTCAATAATTTTCCTGAATATATATATCAATTCCAGTCTGATTTATATAGTATTATATACTGGTATTAGTTACACCTATTTAGGTTTGATTTAGTTCTAGTTTTGTAGTTGCACTTGTAACAATTAATTAAATTAATTTGCATTTATCACGATTTTGATAAAATTTTTAATAAAAGAAATTTTTTATTTATTTTTGTATTTTTTATTTATTTTTGTAAATAAATTTATAAATTTAATTTAAATTTAATTTTTTAAATTATTAAAAACTATTTCTTGTTATTTTTATTGTTCATTTATAATTAATTATAATTATAATTAATAATTAATAAATTATAATTATAAAGTAATTAAAAATTAACGAAAAAGATAACAAGAAACTAAATTAAATTTATATTCCAATTTAATAATTATAAAAAAATATTTTTAATAATATTTAAAATTTTAAATTTACAAATTATTAAAAAATATTTTTAATAATATTTAAAATAAATTTTTAATTTAATAATTATTTTTTTCTTGTTCTCTTTATCGTTTATTTATCGATGACTGGTTCTCTGCTATTCACACATCTCCCACTCGGTTCAATGCATTTCCAAAGCGGTTTTCCGCACCTCTATGAATAATATCAATAAGATTTAAGCGAAAGTGATTGATTCAACTCGCAAAAGTATATATTTTCCATAATAATAGATCATAGACAGCTGCCCTCTCAGTCGTTCACGTATCTTAACACTGAACGTGCTTAAGGGGGTTCTTAAAAAGATCATTGTTTTCAACTCATAAAAATATATTTTTCTATATTTAAAAAAGGGTTATTTTTCTTAAATTTAGAATGATTCCTTACGTTTAGTTCATTTTCTAATATAAGAGCCAATTCCAATTAATTTGCTGGTAATTTTATCATTAACTTCAGGGCCAGTTTTCAGTAAAATTTCTTTCCGAAAAATTTTTACACATTGTGCACTTATAATTCCCAACTGGTTTTAGCATTCCCGGAATGAAGTGACGGTTGTTGGTCTTAGGAAAGTACATGTGTGTATGTACATTTTTATACTACTAAATTGTATTTGTTATTCGATATGTGCTATTGGATATGTGCTATTACATAATTACTTTATATCTTTTCTATAAAAAATTAACTTTAAATTTAAAAAAACCAGGCATTACTACCCCAAAATACTATCGGGAGAGTACGTGTTTCCGGTGCATGGGGTTAACTATGCTATGCTATGCGCTTTTTTTGTTGCACTGCCACTTGGGCGATTCACGAGAGACTCGGAAACACTCACACACACTCATCGCCCACGATCACTTTTTAATTATTTTGCTTTTCAAATTTTTGCTCGCTATAGTTTTGCTATTTTGCTAGTTTGCTATTTGCTATGCGATTTTTGCTATTCGCTTCTGTTGGCCAACTCGAGCATTGAGTCTGGCTTGAGTTCTTGCCGCGAACGGTCCTATATTCTCCGATACCTGACACTGGCCAATAGATATTCATCCGCGATCTGTATATATATTTGTCATCAGGTGGAACACTAGGCTATCGGTAAACACACACACTAGTCGTAGTGCCTATCTATCGACGGATTAAAATGTGCAGTTTGTGGAACTTGTGGCGTCACTTGAGGCCAACGCATACCGTTTGAATAGTTTGAATAATTGAGTGTTATGGCCTTGACGGGTTAAATGAAACAGAGATAGAGATAGAGATAGAGACTTCCCGGTTTGCTAAAAGTGTTTTCTGTTTAATTATACTATATTTTTTAGCATGCTCCGCTTGGATTTAACAGCCCCTCTGGATATTCTCTGACTTTAATGATTGTTTTTATAGTTTGCAATTAGCAGTTGCTTTAGTTGTGTTTTTTTTATTATTTATTTATATATTTTAGTTTATTATTTTAATTTTAAAAAAATGTATTTGAGTTTTAACATGTTTCCTGTACTTAAATAAAAAACAGGATTCATAGAAGTTTCTATAAAATAATTAAATTTTTTCCATGAAACTAACTAAAGTCAAATTTAGGAACAACTTTAACAATAATGCAATGCATTTTATTTGCTGAATATGAAGTTAATAATAATAAATAATAATATTTATTTAATTATTAAATTAATGTTAATTTCAAGGAAACAATTAACAATTATTACTTCCTTTTAATTATTTGTTAAAAAAATATTAATAATAAATAAAAATGATTTAATATATTATTATTATATATTTTAATATTTATATAATATATGATTAATTTCATATTATAAATACATACATATATAAAATATTAATTTATTTTATTTTAATTTATTTAATTTTTACCTGTAACTGTGTGCTTAATAAATCTATATTAAAATTATTAAGGTAAATACTTAAAACTTTTGTCATACTTTACTCGTCTTTTATGAGCTCTCTGACATTGATATGAAACTAATCGATATGCTTTATCAACATTAATGAATTAAATAAATTCAATTAGCATTCAGTGCTTAGAAAAATCGAATTAATTAACATGTTTTCAATGCTTAAGCCATTTCTATGAATGAAATATGTACGTATGCTGAGAAGTGTTTCTGGTTTTAGTCAATTTCTGATACTATACATTTAGGCTCTAGGTTTGGGAAAAGCCTTTAAAATAGCTTGGTACTCTTTAGGAATATTTTGTTAAAAATTATTAAATGCAACCAACATAAGTCTGCAACATTGTTTGGCTGCAAGACAAAAGCAACATCAAATACTTAGAATTAAATGTTGCGGAGATCCTCAAATACCTAGAATTAAATGTTGCGGAGATCCTCAAATACCTAGAATTAAGTGTTGCGAAGATCAACTATAAAAGGGACACATTGAAATGTATTTAGTTTAGTTCGCGTAAAACAACCTTTGTGAATAGTAGATGTGCTGTGCCAAATAAAAGAAAAGATTCATTAAATATAATTATAAACTATAAGTGCATATGTGTTGTTAATAAGGAGGGTGGTTTTTGCCAACAGGTTATGGGGACCAGCTCCCTCTGCAATTTAAATTGGTTAAAACAAATTGTTTAAACAAATTCATAAACCTAAAAAAAAAAGAGTGAAAATTTAAACCTTATTGTGTGACTAAGTAAAGTGCTTAAAACAAAGTATTAAATAAAATATTAAAAAGCGAAATATAAGAAAAATCAAACAAAGTTAATAGTGAAATAATTTCAATTTGATTTTGATGAAGTATTAATAATTAAAATTCAAATTATGAAATGTATGTACATATGTATGTACTAGTGATTTCAACTATTAAGACATATTGTGAAATAGGCTTTATGTAAAGGATTCTGAGAAACAGACAGCAGCGTTTAACCAGAAATACGGGACCAATCTGATGCGAAATTTTTCTTAAGAATTTTGGAAAGACATTTTTTTAAAGATAAATTTGAGGGTAACTTTTCACAAGAAAAATTTTTTTTTCGAACTAAGTTCAGAGGTTTCTAATTCCTTTTAATTTTGTCAATTCTGGAAAATGGAAAAGTCAAAGAGAAATATAAAGCCGTTTGACGGCGATAGGTATTCCGTTTGGAAATTCAGAGTAAGGGCTCTTTTATCCGAAAACGATTCTTTAAAAGTAATTGATAAAGATCCTCCTGAAAAAATGACTGATGAGTGGAAGAAAGCAGAAAATACTGCTAAAAGTATAATCATTGAGTTCCTAAGTGATTCATTTCTTGGGTTCGCAAATGATGAAAGCTCAGCAAAAACGATTTTTACCAATCTGGACGCCATTTATGAGCGAAAGAGTCTGGCATCTCAGCTTTCTATCAGAAAGCAATTACTGTCATTAAAATTAAAAGGAGAGGTCACACTTGCAAATCATTTTGTTACTTTTGACGAGTTAATTAGTGAGTTAGTAGCATCAGGGGCAGAGATGGATGAGATGGACAAAGTGTCACATCTTCTATTGACAATGCCAGCCGCCTACGATGGGGTGATAACAGCTATAGAGACTCTATCAGAAGCAAAAATAACTTTGGCATTTGTAAAGACACGTTTGCTAGATCAGGAAATAAAACTTAAAGGTATAAGTAAAGACACAAGTCTTAAATCATTGCAAGCTGTGGGAAATTATAATAAAAAGGAACAAACAAAATTTAATAATTTCAAAAATAAATCAAAATTCAAACCAAACAAAAATAATTTTAAATCAAAATATACATGCCATCATTGCGGTAAAAAAGGACACTTTAAAAAGGATTGTTACCATTTTAAAAGGCTAAATAAAAACAATAAAGAAAACGAAAGTGGAAAACAGGCTCAAGTGGCCACAGTTGAAAAAGGTTTCGCATTTATGTTGAATCGTGCTATAATTAAAAACAAAAGTGATGTTTCATTTATTTTGGACTCGGGCGCGTCAGACCATATGATAAATGATAAAGAACTGTTTGCTGACTACATAAGTTTAAAAACACCAATTGAAATATCAGTGGCAAAGTGTGGTGAATTTATTTATGCTACGGCAAAAGGCATAATGAAACTTAAAAATGAGTTCCAGAAAAACATTACTTTGGAAGACGTACTTTATTGCAAAGATATTCCACATAATTTAATCTCTGTTAAAAGAATGCAAGAGGCTGGAATGGTTATTGAATTCAACGCAGGAGGTGTCACGGTTACAAAGAACGGTAACATAATTATTAAAAACTCCTGTAAGTACAATGTGCCAACTATGGAATTTAAAATATGTTATAAAGCACATACATTAAACAATAATCATTTTAAACAGTATCAGTTGTGGCATGAGAGGTTAGGACACGTTAGCAAGGGAAAATTTTTAGAACTCATACGATATAATATGTTTGAAGATACTGAAGTGTTAAAGAATGTCCATCCAAATGAAGATATATGTGAAGCATGTGTTAAAGGCAAACAATCAAGATTGCCATTTGAAAAATTCAAAGATAAAAGTTACATTAAAAGACCATTATATATTGTGCATTCTGATGTTTGTGGCCCTATTAGCCCTCCTACTATCGATGGGAAAAATTATTTCGTTGTTTTTGTCGATCAGTTTACACACTATTGTGTTACCTATTTAATAAAATATAAATCCGAAGTATTTTCCGTTTTCAAAGACTTCATTTCGAAAAGTGAAGCCCATTTCAATTTGAAGGTTGTCAATTTGTATATAGACAATGGGCGGGAATATTTGTCAAACGAAATGAGAGAATACTGTGTGGAGAGAGGAATTACTTATCATCTTACAGTGCCACATACACCCCAATTGAACGGGGTATCTGAACGTATGATAAGGACTTTAACAGAAAAGGCTAGATCCATGATACATGGCGCAAATTTAAGTAAAAGTTTCTGGGGTGAAGCTGTCTTAACAGCAACTTATTTAATTAACAGAAGCTCAAGCAAAGCATTGAAAGACATAACAAAGACTCCCTATGAATTATGGCATGAAAGAAAGCCATGTCTAAAATACCTGAAGGTATTTGGTGCAACGGTATACATACACAACAAAATCCGAAAACGAAAGTTTGATGAAAAATCAAAAAAGGGTATACACGTTGGGTATGAACAGAATGGGTTAAAAATTTGGGATGTTGAGTCTAGAAAATTTATTGTGGCAAGAGATGTAATTGTCGATGAGACAAATA
The DNA here is from genome assembly GCA_008042715.1 of Drosophila bocki. NCBI lineage: Eukaryota > Metazoa > Arthropoda > Insecta > Diptera > Drosophilidae > Drosophila > Drosophila bocki. The sequence continues at coordinate 89,323 of VNJY01001107.1, forward strand.
TGAAAAATTCTAGGACTGTGGAACAAAATTTTAATTTTGTGGAAGAGTGCACTGAAAGTGATCAGCTTGATATCCTCAAAGAAATGGAGGATGGTATAGATGTGAGTAAACACATGGAAAGTGATCAACAATGTATCCTAAATAAAAGTAAGGAAAGTGCAGAAGAAAATTTCCGGAATGAAAGTACGGAGGAAAAATCTAAAATGCAAATTTTAGATATACAGCCTAGTTGTGAAACATCTCTAGAAGAAGAGGCTATAAGTGTTGAGCACCAATTGCCTGATTCACCCCAGAAAGAAAAAGAAACTGAAATAAGGCGAAGTGAGAGATTGAAAGGTAAACCACAAACATCTTATAGATTTCTCAATAATTGTTTAATGAATGCACATGCTTTTGCGAATGATACTCCAAACTCCTTTGAAGATATAAATAACAGAAGTGATAGAGTGGAGTGGGAAAAAGCAATTCGTGAAGAGTTAGATTCTCATACTTATAATAACACATGGAGTATTGTTGAAAAGCCAAAGGATAAAAACATTGTAGACTGTAAATGGGTTTTTACCATTAAACATAACGAACTTGGTGAGAATATTAGATACAAAGCAAGACTAGTAGCAAGAGGCTTCACACAACAGCATTTGATTGATTACGATGAAACATTCGCACCTGTAGCGAGAATTTCCAGTTTTAGATTTATTCTATCACTTTCAAACCAATTTGACTTAAAGGTTCACCATATGGATGTGAAAACAGCATTCTTGAATGGCCTGCTTAAAGAAGATATATATATGAAAATTCCTCAAGGACTACCTTTCGAAAATGATAAAGTCTGTAAATTGAACAAAGCTTTATATGGCCTTAAACAAGCTGCAAGATGCTGGTTTGAGGTATTTGAGAATGTTTTAAAAGAAATTGGTTTTGAAAACTCCGCTGTGGATCGTTGTATCTATATATTAGATAAAGGATGTATCTCTAAAAATATATACCTGCTCTTATATGTTGATGATTTAGTAATAGCTACTGAAAACATTGACACCATGACTAAACTAAAATCATATCTCATGACAAAATTTAGAATGACTGACTTACTTGAAATTCGTTATTTTATAGGAATAAAAATAGAAAGAAAATCAAACAAGTTCGAGCTCAGCCAGACGCCTTATATTAAAAATATTTTAAAGAAATTTAACATGGAAGAATGTAATCCAGTAAGCACTCCACTACCAAGTAAAATAAATTTTGCGGCCTTAAGCTCAAAAGAAAGTTATGATGCACCGTGTCGAAATTTAATAGGCTGCTTGATGTATGTAATGTTGTGTACAAGACCGGATTTGTGTGCATCAATTAGTATATTAAGTAGATATACTAATAATAATAATATTGAATTATGGACATGTTTAAAAAGAGTTCTTAGGTATTTGAAAGGAACAGCTGATCTTAAATTAACTTTTGTTAAGAACTCTAATTTCAAAAATATTATTACAGGATATGTTGATTCTGACTGGGCGGGTAGTGAGTGCGATAGAAAAAGTACAACCGGTTACATATTTAAATTATTTGAATCATATGTTATTTCATGGAATACTAAGAAGCAGAACTCGGTGGCTGCCTCATCAACTGAAGCCGAGTACATGGCTCTATTCGAAGCAGTTAGAGAATCTTTGTGGATTAAGTCTTTAATGAAAAGTATTAAATTTGAAATTAATGAAGCGATAAAACTTTACGAAGATAATCAGGGATGCATTAGCATTGCAAACAACCCCTCATGTCACAAACGATCAAAGCATATTGATATTAAATACCATTTTTCTCGGGAACAGATTGAAAATAAGCTAATTGTTCTTGAGTATATTTCCACAGACAACCAACTAGCTGATATTCTTACAAAAACTTTACCTGCAGCCAGATTCCTCAAGCTAAGAAGCAGAATGGGTCTTACTGATGACGATGAACAACAAACCTAAACCAAAAAGGATGAACACTCCTATCTACTATGAAATATCTTCTTATTTTGCGTTTTTTTTT